>SZWC01003474.1:154117-173679 GCA_023375785.1 Penium margaritaceum
CACACACACACACACACACACACACACACACACAAACACACACACACACACACACACACACACACACACACACACACACACACACACACACACACACATGTACAGGAGACCAAAAGATCATTCCTTTGGAGTCAGCACGCAAGATCAATGTGGTTGCTGAGCCGGTCTTACCAGGAAGCCACCAATCTCTCCAGGGATGATCTCAGTTTTATCCTCATGGCTATCGTGCTAGGATGTGGAAGAGACTAGGCCTTGTACACTCTGACTGCCTTGATCTGCCTCATGTTGTTTGCTTGGGGGAGCTGCGATGTTTCCAAGGTGCTGATCCTTGAGAGGGTCATCGTGTCTGTCTGTGACCGTACTCAAGAGGTCGGGCTCGACCCATGGGTGGCGATGCTTTCTTACTTGGTAGTTGCTCGATGCGCGCATGTGCTCCAACATGCGATACTTACACTCTCGATCCCCCACCATTCTCATCTTCATTTTTTCTATGGCAAACTTCCACATCCATGGCGTGCATGACTCATCAGACTCTTTCCACTCCCTCACTTGCCTCACACACTCATCACTAGCTCACTCGGGGGTAACTTTGAAGCGGATTCATCGTAGTCTATCTATGACTTGAGGGGGTCAAGAACGGTGCACTCGTGGGGGGAGAGGACATAGGAAATGAAACATAGGACGGAGAAGGAGAGGGGACGGAAATGGTACCCTCGTGCCAGCTGGCCCACGAGCAGCCCTTGACACGAGTGGCAAGGGCAAGAGAGGTGACGTTGTCGACGATGTCGCGACCGAAATTGTTTAAAAAAAACAGAGCATCACGAGACTCAATGACACGCACACGATTAGCATCCCGAAAGCGCCAAGCCTTGGACTGCGGAGACACCAAGAAAAAGGAACATACGACCGCGGTGTGAAAGTTTCTCATCACGTTGATCCTCAGGAAGCCAGAAACAGGAGACGCTCCCCCAGACACGAACAAAACGCAAGTCAACGCGTCGACCATGCCAGCGCTTGTACGGTGTGACATGGTGAGGGAGTGGACCATGAGGAACCCGGTTCCACATCCAAGTCATGTACTTCATGGCCTCATATGCAAAGGCTTCAGAGAGACCAGACTCAAGCAGCATGGTGTGAAAACCATCAGCCAATGTGCGGTTCCAACGCTCGGAGACACCGTTTTGCTCTGGGGTGTAGGGAGCAGACGACTCAAAGCGAACACCAAGTGACATGAGAAAGTGAAGAGTGGAGCCAATGAACTAACCACCACGATCAGAGCAAAAGACCCGCAGCTTGCGTTAACATGCACGCCCTGCTTGGATGAGCCAAGACTCGATCGTAGGCCCAACATCACTCTTCAAGCGGAGCGAGTAAGTCCAACAGAAACGTGAATACCCATCAGTGAGACAAAGGACGTATCGACCACCGTCAAGAAACTCAACCAGGAAGGGGTCCATTACGTCAGCATGGACGAGAGCGAGGGCTCGTGGGTGCGTGACACAGACACGGGAAATGGGGCGCAGTGCATTTTGCCTTGCGCACAATCCATGCAATAAGTGGTGCAGGGTGGAGAGAAGGTAGCGGCGTCTAAACCAGTGGCAGGCTGATGGCGAAGCAAGCTGCGTATGGCGGCGGTATGCACGTGGAAGAGGCGTCGATGCAGCAAGCAAGTGTGCTCAGGGGAAAGTGAGGGAGTAGCATGGACATGAGCAGATGCAGCGGAGGTCGGAGATCGGAGTGGGTGCAAACAATGGAACACGGTACAGTTTGTCTCACCTAAGACCACGAAGAACAACATGTCCAGAGTATTGAAGGGATACAGTGACGACACCACGAGACACCACAAAATCCATACCCTGATCATCAAGAGTAGTGAAAGACAACAGACTGACCTCAAGGGCAGGCACGAACAACACATCAGGCAGAAACACATAGCCGTCAGGTCCAACAAATCGCACAACACCAACACCCTGGACAGGGAGCATTTGTCCAGATCCAGTACGAATGAACCGTACGTCACTGACAGGCCCCAACAACGCAAATGCGGGATGTAACGACGTCATATGATGTGTGGCGCCAGAGTCAATAATCCAAAATCCGTGTGACACGCGTGCAGGTGACGTGACATGACTTGCAGCTACGTTACCAGTGAAACCAATGAAAGGTTGCGCACGCTCAGGACAAGCTGCGAAGCGACGGGGGTAAGAGACATGTTGCCAATCCTCAATCCATGCACCCTCACCAACCGGATAACCCAACAACGATCCCCAAAGGGCTCCATCTGATTCAGAGTGGTGACCTCCTGACCCAACCGCGAGACTCACACCTGAGGAGATGGCTGTAGGTCGAGTGCGTGAAGGTGGAGGGAGAGAGCCCCCGGAGAGGATCGAAGGAGACCGCATGTTTGGCGGGCCAGACCCATAGATGTGTGTCGAAGGAGAGAAGGGGAACACCTGGGGAGCAAGCGCATGAAGCCACAAAGGTGCTATGTAGAACGATGAGGGTGGCCCATAGAACGAGGGGACCCAGTAGGGTGGTGTCCATGCCACCCCAGGTGGAGGCATCGCCGGCGATGCCATGCTGGGAGAACGGACAGCTCAGAGGAGAGAAAGAAAGGAGAGGTGATAGGAGAACCTGAGAATGATCTCCCACAATGCCGGGAAAAATCCCGAAGCACTAGGGTCTCGACCGAAGGGAAGAGAATGTGAAAGAACACAAGATTAGGAGAGAAGAGAACGAAGAGGTAAGGAAAGGAGGCCAAGGACACGAGAAGAATGCCGTCGTGTTCACGGCACCACCCGGGAAACAGAGAGATGTTTTGGGTGTTGGGACGAGAACTCGGGTATCCGGGTAGCAAGAAAATGGGTAGATCATGACAAAAATAGGAATGAGTTCAAGACCCGAGGGAAAACCCCCAGGGTTGGCCTATGAGGAAGTGAAAAATCTGACGAGTCCAAGGTCACTCCCCACAACCGTTGGTCTCCCGAGGCAATGGGACAATCCCCTAAATGTCCGGGTCTTGACCCGGAGGGTGAGAAGAGAAGTGAGGAGAAGTGATGACATAGAGAGAGATAAAGAGGAAAAGCAAACAAAAGTAGAAAGGGAAAGAAAACAAAATTAAAAGGTGGAGATCTGCAGGGGTGGCCAGGAGAGAGGCTGCCTAGGAGGGGACCCGGGTACGCCCTGGGCTCGTTTCTGTTTTTGTGTTGTCCGCAGCTTGGCAGCCCTGGCAGCCCAAAGCTTTTCACCGCAAAGCTCGAGGGGCCTTCGCGTTGACGGGAGTCGTTGACCGAAGAGCCAGCCACTGTTGGCTGCGCCGCGATATCTGCCACGGCCGAAGGTGAAACCGCGGTTGAGCTGCTGCTGCGAATGCTGTTGCTACTGTGAATGTTGCTGCTGTTGTGAATGCTACTGCAAATGCTGCTGCGAATGCTGCTGCGAATGTTGTTGCTGCTTTGAATGCTACTGCTGCTGTGAATGTTGCTGCTGCGAATGATGCTACTGCTCTTGCGAATGCTGCTGCTCCTGCGAATGCTGCTGCTGCTGCGAGCTGCGACCGCAAGATGCTGCGCGGCAAGCTGCTGCTACGAGCTGCTACGCCAGCCAGGACGGCTATCTGCGAGGATGAGGCAAAGACAGCCAAAACCAGGGGCGGTACTGCCTCGGATGTGGCAGCACCGTCGCCGGTGGATGGGCAAAGAAGCCTTAGGCGCGAAAGGGTGAAGCCACAACCTAAAGTTGCGGTTGTCGTCATGGCTAGAATCCTCTGACTGTGGAGGAGAGTCCCATAAGGAAGAGGTGCTTTGGTTCAGACGACCCAAGTTGTGCGCGCTTGTCGCCATCGAAGAGGAGCCGCGTCGAGAGGACTGTTGCCAAGATTTCGGCAGAATTCCGCCTCCGGCTCCGCCGGAATACTACGTGGTGGGAGCCATGACCTGAGGGCCGCCACGTTGCCAAGCTCTGTTTACCCCCACCCAGCCCAGCAAAGAGTTGCTGCTGCGCGTTGTATGGTGGAATGCGAGGGTGCAGTCTCTCAACTGCTCTGACGTTATGAGGGAATTAAGAAACCCCCTTTAATGATGTCTTGTGTGAGAGTGTGGGTCGTAAGGGAAACAACGCAACATACGACGTTGAGAATGGTGGAGAGACGGCGAAGATCTCGTTGAAAGAATGAGAGTTAGAGATACAACGAGCGAGCGAGAGGGATATCCCCTCCGCACTTGGTACGGCACGTGTCAGTGCACGCTGCGTGACAGCTGGTCTATGGGAAAATCCAAGAATATAGCTACCATCGTCCAAACAGCAACAAGACAGAACCCATCAGCAATACATCGCACTCGGGTGGCCGAATGACAAACGGAAAGAAACAGCAGAAGCAGAAAAACAAGCTCTTGAGAATTAAATTGGCAGAGGGCAAATTTGATGTTGCCGAGAAAATGACCATTGTGATCTGGCCGCCAATGAAAAATCCTGTGTGCACATGGGAGTGTGCAAGGTGAAGCTGAGATTATCAACATGAACGTCGACCACTGTAGCCTGCCTGCATGTGAGTGGCGTCAAGTCCAGGGGTCACCAAAACACTGACATAACAACATGCTTGTGGATTTTGGGGGACCTGCAATGTTTCCAAGGTGTTGATCCTTGAGGGGGTCATCGTGTCTGTCGGTGACTGTACTCAAGAGGTCGGGCTTGACCCATGGGTAGCGGTGCTTTCTCACTTGGTCGTCGCTCGATGCGCGCATGCGCTCCAACATGCGATACTTACACTCTTGCTCCCCCACCATTGGGTGAAATAGCTCGGATACCCGCACCGCGCACACTTTAAAGCTGGCGTACCCACGGGTCGAATATTTGGCACGGCATACCCGGCGCACTAAAAAATACTAATGGCATACCCATGAATAGTATGGCTTCTCACGGCATACCCGGACCTTTAAAATTAGTAACGGCATACGGGCATGCCATTTCTTTTTTCAAACAATGGGTACGCCATGTTTAATTTTGAGTTTGGTTCCTATTTTTTTAAAACATGGTCTGTGTATTCGGGCAATGTGATGTCATCTTTATAAAATTAATTTCTTCTTTGTGTTTTGGATTGGAATCGTCGACTGATAATGAACATATCTCTCTAATGAAGTTCGCAAATGCGAACAGGTGCATATTTTTAGAGTCTTATTGCGGGGGGTTAGTGTCATCTCATCCGTAAGACCTCGTTATTTGGGACATGCACTGGATAGAATAGATCCCGGCGCATCCTTAGGGCATGCACGTGTATTCTTTGGCATATTGGGAACGTCCGCTAACCTAACGGTGCGTGACGCTGACAGCCACTGTTGATTGTGCGCAATGAAAAAAAAACTTTACTTGTCACAGATTGTATGCAACACGCCACGTAAGTCAAGATGCGCACGATGGTTGTGTGCAATGTGACTAAGTGGCTACTCCTAGATGCCTAGTGCGTACCTATTTTGTTCTATATCAGGTGTGACGGGATGCGATGTACTGTTGTCCCTTTCTGAAGAAACTTGGGGCCCGTTTTTTGCCAGAATGTCTTTACTCGATTTTCATTTTTTATACGAAGAGAATCCACTATCTCATTACAATGTTTGCCCTTCCTGAAACGTTCGATCGACAGATGTAATGGCGCTGAACTGGTTTCACTTTAACGTCGTTTCTCATCCGTTGTGTGTGACCGACAAGGAGTAGTAAAATGCGGTCTCGCTTCGAGCTACTGGCGTGCGATGCAGTTTCTTTTGTGCGCTCAACCGTCGCACGGTGTGGACAATGGGAGGGGGCATGCTCAACCCCCCCCCCCCCCTTCCCCCACCCCCTCCCCCTTTCGGTTCTCCCAAAGCCATAGACTTTGACCTACCATTGCCCCCACTTCCGTTTTTGGCGAGAATGACATAATGACGGGTACACATCGTCGACGTTGCGAACTAGGGTCATGTTTGTATAATTGGGTCGTGTTCACGAGTATTCGTCTACTTTCGTTGTGGGTATGCCGTTTTAAGAAAATAAAACTCATGGTATGTCATTCTAAAAACAACGGACTCTGATCTGCCATCTTTACTATGCCAAACACTGGATACGCGATGTTGAAATTCAAGTGGTCTGGGTATCCGGTTCCTTTTTCAGCACATGCCAGCACGATAGCTTAAATTCTGGACATGGTGGGTATCTTGTCGCTCCATCCCCCACCATTATCATCTTCATTTTTTCTATGGCAAGCTTTCACATCCATGGCGTGCATGTCTCGTCAGAATCTTACCACTCCCTCACTTCCCTCACGCACTCATCATTAGCCCACTCGGGGGTAACTTCGAAGCGGAGTCATCGAAGTCCATCTATGAATTGTGTTGGTTTTCGTGCATCTCTCATTGTACTCTGTTGTTTCCTCCCGGCTTGTGTACATTGGCGTACAAATGACTGACAACGAGACTTGATGCCGCTAGAGTGTCGCTCGGTAGAGCCGATGCACGCTAAGGTCCACTCATCCGTCGCTGGAGCTTCCTCCCTCTGGCGATGCGCTCAGCTCCATCGGCAAGCCTCCTCGGTGGTCGCCGGTCGCTGCCACTCCAGATGCTGTCTGCATGCACCTAGCGTTGTGTCTGGCTGTGGCATTGCGTCTGCAGCATCATGCAGTGCCTAGGGTCCATGTCTCCTGCTATATGGCCCTGTTTGGCATCGTTGACTGTCGTAGGCATTGCCTGGGTTCGGGCAGCCATAACTCTTTGCTGTTATTTTTCTAGCTGATTCTGACCGCACGACTGCGTTTGCAGCGGCGGTTTTATGGTATGGTCTAGTTTTCAGGCAAAACGGACGACGCCCGGGTTTTGGGCTGTTGGGCGTCTCGCAGGGCTCACCGAGAAAACCCTGCCTGCCAGAAAATAGGTCCTAGACTATTTTCTGATTGGCTGGTTAGCTAAGTAACAAGTTCTACACTGGTGGGGGGGAGCTAGAACTTGGAGGGGTCTCCCATTGTTGCTCATTCTTCATTCCTAATCAGTCAGTTTCAGTTTTTAGCTACTTTCTGGCGCTAACACTGGCACGCACGTTTCCGAGTAACAAACCCAGAGCTTCCAGACTTAGACTCTAGAGCACCAGACTGAGGGGCAGCAGACTTAAGCAACGAGTGTGGAAGCCCGCACGCTGCATCAACACCGCATGCTGCCCCAACCTGCTGCCTAGGTTTTCCAGCTTGGTATTAGAGCCAGAGCAAAGCAGCAGCAACAGCGAAGGACTGGCGTACAGGTGCCAGACAACGCCGGCGGACCCCCATACGCGCCATTGCAGGGGAAATGCTGCCGGATTTTTTTCTGGCAGCATTGACCGACCTGATGGCGGCGTCAGATTTTTTCCCATAGCCACTGGGCCAGAAGAAATGCTGCCCAAATGTTTCGGAAGCACTAACCCCCACGCGTGACGCGATGAGGTGAGCTGCAGGCCGTGTCCAAAACCTACGGGCGACAACGCACGCTGCAATGTCACCCAGGTGCAGTGACTAGCACCAGCACGCAGTAGCAGAAGTCTGCACCAGCGGCAGCCGCAGGCAATGCCAACGAGCACTGGCAGCAGTAGCCAGCAGCAGCAAGCAGAAGCAGCAGCTCGCAGTAGCCTGCAGCAGCAGCAACCCGCAGCAGCAGCAACCTGCAGCAGCAGCTCGCAGCAGCAGCAGCCCGCAGTAGCAGCTCGTAGCAGCAACGAGCAGCAGCTGCAGCAGCGTGCAGCAGTAACAGTAGGCTATAGCAGTCGCAGCAGCGAGCTACAACAACAGCTAGCTACAGCAGCGGCTGCAGCGAGCAGCAGCCAACAGCGGCCGTTGCTGCTCACTGCGCTCAGCAAGCGAGCCGCAAGCAGTAGCCCGCTGCTGCCAGCGAGCAGCAGCTTGATGCCAGAGAGCAGCAGCACGCTGGTCGCAGCTAGCAGCGGGCAGCTGCCCGCTGTGACAGACAAGAAAAGGAAAAGAAAAAAAATGCAAGGAAAAATATCGCCCACCGCACAAGCTTTGCTGCCACAACTGTAGCAGTTGTCTTTGTTGCTGCAGCCACCATAGCAACCACAACAGCCTGCAGCAGCAGCAGTTGCTGTTGCAACAACAGCCGCAACAACAGCAGCAGCAGTTGCTGCAGCAGGAGCACCAATCGCAGCAGCAATCCTAGCAAAAGTAGCAGTAGCAGCTGCTGCAACAACAGCAACGGCGGCAACTGCAACAGGAGCGCCAATCGCAAGAGCAGCATCAGGAACAGCAGTAGTAGCAACAACAACAGCTATAGCGGCGGCCCCAACAACCGCCACTGCTGGCATCAGCATCCCGCTACTGACGTCACTACTGAAGTCATTACTAACGTCATCAACTCACAAAATAACAAAAAAAAACCACAAAAATAGGGGTTAAGGGAAGGGGGAAGCAAACCTAAGGGTGGATAGGACATCCATCGCCCTCAGCAAACGTCATTTCTGACGTCAGCACCACACTAAACCAAAAAAAAATGCAAACAAAACAAAAGGGCATCACACCATGGCTCGTAGCCCCACTAAGGAGGGGTCCTCCTCTGTTCGTGAGACCCCCACCCCCCCCTTTCTTACAGCGGCAGCAGTAGCAGCAGGAGCAGCAACAGCAGTAGGAGTAGAAGCAGCACTAGCAGGAGCAAGAGCAGTAGCAGCACCAGCAGCAGCAATAGCAGTAGGAGCAAGAGTAGCAGGAGCAGCAAATGCAGAAGCAGCAGCAGCAAGAGTAGTAGCAGCAGCGACCGAGTAGCAGAAGGAGCAGCAGCGGCAATAGTCCTCTAGCGTCTTTGGTGACAACCCTAACCCCCGCGCTGCTCTTCAGCAACAGCTCGCCGCCCTGACACAGCAGCTTGCGACACTGCAGCCGTTGGTCTCTCAAACTCCCCCAAGTGCGCCGCCATCCGTCACCCCGCCAGGGCACGCCAGCCCAGCAGTGTTTGCTGCCACGCACTACGTAGCGCAGCAGCAGAGTCAACGCCAGTAGCAGACAGTGACCTCCGTCCTTGACCCAACTTTGGATGGCGGCCGTAGGCAAAAGGACTTTAACCGCCACTGCCGCCGCTTTTGACCGGCGAGCAGTTCCGGAGCTGGGAGCTCAGCTTCCGGATCTAGGCGTAGGGTGAGTGCCTGTGGGCATACTACACCCTGCCGTACGATGCCACCCTGGTCAACTAGTTATATGTCGCTGGTCGTGCCGTCCGTGCTTTAGTCCCTATCGCCCCTCCGGCTTCCCGCCTCGCCCTCGAGCCCTTCTTAGGTGAATTCACCGCTGGCACCACCCCAGACCATGCAACCGCGTGGCACGTCCTCACTCGTCCCCATTGCCTGTCCAACGAGGCTGAGACCAGCCGCGTGCTACGGGAGTTCAACTCCTAGCACATGGGGGAGACCGAGATGGTCACCTCCTACTAGCAAGGGGCGGAGGACATCCTTTGTCGCCTCGCGACCTCTGCCCCACCCTCTCTAGCCACGTTCCTCACCATCAAGCGCAGTGCCACCGACGCGTATGTTGACGTCTTCGTCCACTACCCTCACGACGTCCTCTCCACCATGGCGGCCCAAGGCACCCTCATGCCATGGGCATACGAGCTCTTCCTCCAAATTGAGGAAGCTCGTCTGGAGTCCCGACTCCAGCGCACGGAGGCCGTTGCCTCCCGTGCCGTCGCCGCCCCTGTCGTCGCCTCCGTGGCCGGCGCCTCCCCCGCCGCATCTGCCTCATCATCGTCGGGGAAGAAGAAGTGTCAGAATAAGAAAGGCAAGGATCAGCACTAGCAACAGCAGCCGTCGACAGGGTCCAGCAATGGTAGCTCGGTCTGCCACAATTGTGGCCAGCCCGGGGACGGGTTGTACACGTGCCCTCTACCGATGGACGAGGCGTGCGTCATCACCACCATGCGTTGCCAGCGTGAGCGCCATCTTGCCTCTGCCACCGTAGCTGTCGCCGGCTGTGACACCTCGGCCTTGTCCAACAGCTCCACTACTCCGGTTGCCTCACAAGTCCCACCACCACCACCGCCGTAGTCGTCGGCGCCGGCACAGTCATCCTTCTACCCGGGCTCCGGCACTGTCACCTCCCACTTCGTCTACACTCCCGGGCCGTCCTCCTATGAGCGCCAGCTGGAGCAGTTCATTGCGCTCTACCTCGGCCTGCCTCGCCCTCCTCCCCAGGGAAGTGCGAGTTGCATCACTTCTTGCTCTCTTGTCCAACCCTGCATGACTGAGACTGAGCTACAGTCGTGCCCCGTTTCCTTGTCTGTCTCGTCGTCTCTCATGGTCTCTGCTACCCCTTCCCATGACGACGTTGCTTGGCTTGACAATCGGCAGTCTCGGTTCGCGCCTCCTTCCACCGCGTCTACGTCCCTTTCCTGTTACCATGTGACCGCTAGCAATCTAGCGACCCCGGTCCAGGACCCAACTGAGACCAGGATCATCGACTCCGGGGCCACGCATTACATGACGGCCTCTCGTGACGCCTTTAGTATGCTTTGTCCTGTAGGCGATGTCTCCGGTGTCCGGACAGGCTCTGGCCAGGTGTTGCCTGTCCGTGGTGTTGGCGTCGTTCGTTTCCGTGGTCCTTCCGGTGACGTCTATCTGACCAATGTCCTCTTCGTCTCTGGTCTTGAGCTCAGCCTACTGTCCGTCACTGCCCTTGACCGCATGAGAATGGACGGTGTGCACTCGCGTGGTGTTGGCACGGTGTCGTTGCGTCCGTCTGGTCTTGTTGTACTGCACATCACCGCCCGTGGTAACCTGTGGCATGTATCTCGCCTCTCCTCCTCTCCTTCCGTCTCCTCCTCGTCGGCAGCCACAGACCATGTGTTTGTCACCAGTACACTTTCTCCTCAACACACTCGCCTCTTGCACCGCCGCCTCTGCCACATCCACTCTACCGCCGTAGACAGCATGCTCTGCACCCAGCCGGCCAAGGGTCTTGACCCGGAGACTTTCCCCCACCAGTGTCCCACCGAGTGCATTTACTACGCTCAGGGGAAGATGCAGCGGTCCACGTATCCCTTGTCTTGCTCCCGTGCATCCGCCCCTCTCGACCTTGTCCATTCGGACGTCATGGATCCTCTCCCCATTGAGTCTGTCGGTGAGCATGGTCGCTATGTCCTCACCCTCACTGACGACTATTCTTGCTACCGTTGGGTCTTCTCCCTTCGGCAGAAGAGCGATATCGCCCACGCCATCCAGGACTGGCTTGTCCTTACGGAGCGCGAGTGTGGCCGCTCTCTCTGGCGTTTTTGCTTCGATCGTAGTGGTGAGTACATGGGTGAGGCCACAACCTTTTTCACCTCCCGCGGCATTCGCCATGAGACGTCTGCGCCTTACACGCCCGCCCAGAACGGTGTCTCCGAACGGTGGAACCGTACCATGGCCGACGCCATCCGCACCATGTGCGTCGAGTCTGGTCTCTCCGATGGCTTCTATTTTGAAGCCATGGCCAACATGACCTGGGTCAGGAACCGGATTCCCCACGGTCCCCTTCCTTGACAATCCACGCCGTACCAGCATTAGTGCGGTCAGCAAGCTAACCTCCACCCGGCTCGCGACTGGGGGTGCGTGGCCATTGTGTGGCTGCCCGCCCCGCAGCAAGGCGGCAAGCTCACCCCCCGCGGACGTCCATGCACCTTCCTCGGTGTCTCTCGTCAGACCAAGGCTTGGGATCCCTCCCGGCACTGCATCGTTGAGTCCCGGGACGCCCTTTTCTTCGAGGACCTATTTCCTTGCGACTTCATTCGCTCCGGCTCGTCCGTATCCATCCCGTCGCGTGGGGGAGTGGTGAGTCCATCCTCCGTTCTGGCCCTTCCAGGTGACACATCCCTCAGTCCCCCTGAGCCGGCAACCCCAGTTGCAGCCGCTGGTCCCTCCGAGCCGGTAGCCCCAGTCGCGTCTACTGGTCCCTCGAAGCCAACAGTCCCAGCCGCGTCCACAGGTCCCTCCGAGCCGGCAGTCCCAGTTGTGTCCACTGGTCCCTCCAGGCGAGCATCCCGAGTCGTGTCCGCTGGTCCCTCCGAGCCGGCAGACCCAGTTGTGTCCACTGGTCCCTCCAGGCCTGCAGCCCCAGTCGCGTCCGCTGATCCCTGCGAGCAGATAGCCCCAGTCGCGTCCGCTGGTTCCTCCGGGCCGGCAACCCTAGTTGCATCCGCTGGTCCCTCCGGGCCAACAACCCCAGTCGCGTCCGCTGGTCCCTCCGAGCCAGCAGCCCCAGTCGCGTTCGCTGGTCCCCCCGGGCCGGCAGCCCCAGTCGTGTCCGCTAGTCCCTCCGGGCCGGCAGCCCCAGTTGCGTCTGCTGGTCCCTCCGGACCAGCAGCCCCAGTCACGCTTGCTGGTCCTTCCGGACCGGCAGCCCCAGCTACGTCCGCTAGCCCCTCCGGGCCAGCAGCTCCAGTCGCTCCAGTCGGGCCAGCAGCCCCGGTTACATCCGCGGGCCCCTTTGGGCCAGCAACCCCATCCACCTCCATTGTCCCGACAGACTAAGTGTCATCGCCTGCCCTGCCATGCTACATGCGTGGCCCAGGCGGCAGCCTCTGACCCAGACCGTCGGTGAGTGCGCAGACCGTCGCACCGCGCTCCGTGGCGCCTCGACCCCCCAGTGGCTCCACGTGTCTCCTCCACTCCCACGGTCGTGATTAGGGATCCTGGCACCAAGGCCCTCGGCTTGACCACCTTGGCCATCTTTGCAAACCTTCACCCGGGCTCTGCACTGGGCTACACCATGCTTCATCATGAGCATCGGTACGCTATCGTGGCTGCACTTGCATGCATCCCACCTAGAGCTCGAGATGCACATGCTCTCTGAGTCCGCTCCACAGCATGCCCGAAGGACCCAGACACCCTACGCGAGGCACAAGCCTCGCCTGAGGCCGCACACTGGGACGCTACCTGCGCCGATGAGCTCGCCGCTATCTGACAGCACCATGTGTATGACCTCGTCGACCTTCCTCCAGGACAGAAGGCCATCGGCGCCAAGTGAGTCTTTCGGCACAAGTGGAAGCCCGACGGGTCCTTGGACAAGTACAAGGCCCGCCTTACAGCCAAGGGGTTTGCCCAGATTCCTCAGATGGATTACGACCAGATCTTTGCCCCAGTTGGCTGGTTCTCCACTAGCCAGGCACTCTTCAGCATGGTCGTCCAGCATGGGTGGGAGCTACATCAGATGGATGTGAACAACGCTTTTCTCCATGGTTCACTGGAGGGTGAGGAGCTCTACATGGTGCAGCCTCCAGACTTCGACGATGGCACTATGAGAGTCTGGCGACTGCGCAAGGCCCTCTATGGCCTGAAGCAGTCGCCTTGGTGCTGGAACCAAGAAATCAGCAGCACACTCCTTTGTGGCGGGCTCCAACGCAGCACCATTGACCCCGCACTGTTTGTCAGTCCGCGAGGCCAGACTTTCGGCGCTATTCTGGTTTACGTCGACAATCTGCTCATTACGTCGCCAGACACGGCTGTCATCCAGGGTGTCAAGGACGTGCTGCATGCCGCCTACCACATGAAGGACCTCGGATCTGCCAGAGTCGTCCTGGGCATGGAGCTCGAGCATGATCGCTCCCAAGGCGTCCTGCATATCCACCAGGCCGCCTATGTGCAGACAGTTTCCACTCGCTTTGCGGAGGACCTGCCACTCGTGCCAAGCGCATCCTCACCCATGTCACCCGATAGCCAGGTGAAGCTGAAGAGTCCTGACCCAGCCGTTGTGGGGGAGCCAGCTGACGTGACCACATACTTGCGAGTGTTGGTTTCTTTGCACATCTCTCATTGTGCTCTGTGGTGTCCTCCCGGCTTGTGTACATCGGCGTGCAGATGACTGACGGCGAGACTCGACGCTGATGGAGTGTCGTCCGGTGGAGCCGACGCACGCTGAGGTCTTCTCGCAGTTCGCTGGAGCCTCCTCTCTCAGGCGACGCGCTCAGCTCCATCGGCAGGCCTCCTCGGCGGTCGTGCTGCCGGCGGTCATTGACATCGCATTTGCTGCGTGCATGCGTCCAGCGCATCCCATTGCGTCTGCATCGTCATGCACTGCCTAGGGTCCCAGTTGCATGTTGCATGGCCCTGTTCGGCAGCATAAACCGTTGTGGGCACTATCTGGGTTTAGGCTGCCATAACTCCTCGCTACTATTTTTCTAGCAGATTCTGACCGCACGGCTGCGTTCGCAGCGGCGGTATTATGGTATGGTCCAGTTTTCAGGCAAAACGGACGACGCCCGGGTTTTGGGCTATCGGCTGTCGGGCAGGCCTCACCGAGAAAACCTGCCAGCCTGAACTGAGCTATTTTCTGATTGGCTGTTGAATTGAGTAACAAGCTCTACAGAGCTGGGGGGGGGGGCTAGAACTTGGAGGGGTCTCCCATTCTTGTTCATTCTTGATTCCTAATCAGTCACTTGCAGTTTTCAGCTGCTTTCTGGCGCTAACACTGGCACGCGCATTTCTGAGTACCAAACCCAGAGCTTCCAGACTTAGACTCTAGAGCAGCAGACTGAGGGGGCAGCTGACTTAAGCAACGAGCGTGGAAGCCCGCACGCTACATCAACAACGCTGCTGCCCCAACCTGCTGCCTAGGCTATTCCTTTTTGGTATCAGAGCCAGAGCGCAGCAGCAACAGCAGAAGACTGACGAACAGGTGCCAGACAACGCCGGCGGACCTCCATACGCGCCAGTGCAGGGGAAATGCTGCCGGATTTTTTCCGGCAGCATTGAACCGCCTGGTGCCGGCGTCAGATTTTTTCCCACGGCCACTGGGCCAGGGGAAATGCTGCCGAAATTTTTTCGGCAGCACTGATCCCCACGCGTGACGCGAGGAGGTGAGCGGCAGGCGGCGTCTGACGTCTGCGGGCGACGACGCAAGCGGCGAACGTCACCCAGGTGCAGTGACTGGCACCGCCAGCAGCAGCAGGCGGCAGCAGCAGCTCGCAGTAGCACGCAGCAGCAGCAGCTAGCGGCAGCAGCAGCAGCTAGCGGCAGCAGCAGCAGCAGCTTGCGGCAGCGGCAGCAGCAGCGCGCAGCAGCGGCAGTAGCGTGCAGCAGCAGCAACTGCGGGCAGCTGCAGCCCGCAGCAGCAGCCCGCAGCGGCAGCAGGCAGCAGCGGCAGCGGCAGCGGCAGCGGCAGCAGGCAGCAGCCGTAGCACGCAGCAGCTGCAGCAGCGTGCAGCAGCAGCAGCGAGCTGCAGCAGCTGCTGCAGCGAGCTGCAGCAGCAGCCAGCAGCAGCAGTAGCCAGCCGCGGCTGCTGCTGCTCGCTGCTCGCAGCGAGCAGCAGCCCGCTGCTGCCAGCGAGCAGCAGCTCGCTGCTGCCAGGCGAGCAGCAGCCCGCTGCTCGCTGCAGACAGCGGGCTGTTGCCCGCTGACAAAGAGAAAGGAAGAAAAAAAAAAAACGGGCAGAAAAAAATCCCCCACCCCCGCAGCCCGCTGCAGCCACCCGCCGCAGCAGCGAGCAGCTGCTGCAGCACGCAGCGGCCGGAGCGGCGGGCAGCAGCAGCAGCAGCGCGCGGTTGCAGCAGCGCACAGCCGCAGCGGCGAGCTGCAGCAGCCGCGGCAGCCGCAGCAGCTTGCAGCAACAGCAGCTGCAGCTGCAACTGCAGCAGCCACAACAGCAACAGCAGCAAGCAACAGCAGCAGCAGCAGCAGCAAGCAAGCAGCAGCAGCAGCAGCAACAGCAGCGGCAGCAATTGCAGTAGCAGCAGCAGCAAGCAAGTAGTAGTAGCAGTAGCAGCAGCAGCAGCAGCAGCAGCGGCAGCAACTGCAGCAGCAGCAGCAGCGGCACCAGCAGCAGCAGCAGCAGCAGCGGCAGCAGCAGCAGCAGCGGCAGCAACTGTAGCAGCGGCAGCAACCGCAGCAGCAGCACAGTAGCAGCAGCAGCGGCAGCGGCTGCAGCGGCATCAGGAGCAACAACAACAGCAGCGGCCCCAACGTCCACTGCTGCTGACGTCAGCACTCTTCTGCTGACGTCACTGCTGACGTCATCAACACAAAAAAAAAGGAGGGGAAAAGGATAGCAAACAAGGGGCAGAGTAATGGAAGGGAGTCCTGATGAGGGGTCCTCCTCTGGTGGGGGGACCCCTACCCCTCCCTTCTTGCAGCGACTGCTGCAGCAACAGCAGCACCACCCGCCGCCGCTTCACCAGCAGCAGCCGCCGCCGCTGCAGCAGCAGCAGCCACCGCCGCTACAGTAGCAGACACCGCCGCTGCAGCAGCAGCAGCAGCCGCCGCCTTTGCAGCAGTAGCAACAGCAGCAGGAACAGCAACAGACGCCGCCGCTGCAACAGCAGCAGCAACTGCCACCGCCGCTGCAGCAGCAGCAGCCGCCACCCCTGCAGCAGTAGCAGCCGCCGCCCCTGCAGCAGCAGCAGCCGCCGCCCCTGCAGCAGCAACAGCCGCCGCCCCTGCAGCAACAGCAGCCGCCGCCCCTGCAGCAGCAGACGTCGCCGCTGTAGCAGCAGCAGCAGCCACCGCCCTTGCAGCAGCAGCAGCAGCAGCCCACTGGCAACGTTGGCGGCCACCCTGACCCTCTCGCTGCTCTTCAGCAACAGCTTGCCGCCTTGACGCAGCAGCTTGCAGCGCTACAGCCGGTCGCTTCACACAGCGCCACCAGTGCGCTGCTGTCCTTCATCCCCCCAGGGCATGCTAGCCCCGCTGTGTCCGCTGCCACGTACTATCTGGCGCAGCAGCAGACTCAGCGCCAGCGGCAGACAGTGACCTCCGTCCTTGGCCCCACTTTGGGTGCCAGCCGCAGGCAAAAGGACTTTGAGACACCTCCGCCGCCACTTCAGAGCGGCGAGCAGTTCCGCAGCTGGGAGCTCAGCTTTCGGATCTGGGCGCAGGGTGAGGGTCTGTGGGCCTACTACACCCTGCCCTACGACTCCACCCAGGCCGATCAGCTGTATGACGCTGGTCGCGCCGTCCGCGCCCTTGTCCGAGTCGCCCCACCCGCTTCCCGCCTTGCCTTGGAGCCCTTCCTTGGCGACTTCACCGCTAGCGCCATCCCTGACCCTGCAACAGCATGGCACGTCCTCAACAGGCCCCATCGCCTCTCCAGCGGCGCTGAGATCAGCCGTCTGCTTCGGGAGTTTAACTCCCTACACATGGGGGAGACCGAGACAGTCACCGCCTACTGGCAACGAGCGGAGGACATCCTTCGTCGTCTCGGCACGTCGGCTCCGCCCCCTCTGTCCGCGCTCCTCACCATCAAGCGCGGCGCCACCAGTGCGTACGCGGACGTCTTCGTCCATTATCCCCAGGACGTTCTCTCCACCATGGCGGCCCAGGGCACTCTCATGCCCTGGGCATGCGAGCTCTTCCTCCGCATTGAGGAAGCTCACCAGGAGTCTCAGCTCCATCGCGCGGAGGCCCTTGCTTCCCCTGCCGTCGCCTCCCCTGCCGTTGCCTCCGTGGCTGTCTCCTCCCCTGCCACTGCTACCTCATCGCCTTCGGGGAAGAAGAAGAAGTACCGCAACAAGAAAGGCAAGGGTCCGCAGCAGCAACAGCAGCAGCAGTCCTCGACCGGGTCCAGTAGTGGCGGCTCGGTCTGCCACAACTGTGGTCAGCCCGGGCACGGGTGGTACACGTGCCCCCTCCCGACGGACGAGGCGCGCGTCATCGCCACTATGCGCCGTCAGCGAGAGCGCCGCCTCGCCTCTGCCGCGGTCGCAGCTGCTGGTCCCGACACTCCGACTTCGTCCAGCAACTCTGCCACTTCGGCAGCTCCGGCTACCCCGCCGACAGCCGCACCGCAGCAGCACTACCCGCAGCAGTACTACCCTCAGCCGTCGGCGCCTCCGCTTCATTCACCGACTCCGCCCTCCCACTACCCGGGTTCCGGTGCCGTCACTCCTCACTCCGTCTACACTCCCGGGCCGTCCTCTCGTGAGCGTCAGCTGGAGTAGTTCATCGCGCTCCAGCTTGGCCTGCCTCGCCCTCCTCCCCAGGGAAGTGCGAGTTGCGTCACATCCTGCCCCCCGGACCCTCCCTGCATGACTGAGACTGAGCTGCGGTCGTGTCCTCCTTCTTCGTCTATCTCGTCGTCTCCCGTGGTCTCCGTCACCCCACTTCTTGACGACATCGCATGGCTTGATGATTGGCAGTCTCGCTTCGCGCCCCCTTCTACCACGTCCGCGTCCCTCGCTTGTTGCCATGTGACCGTTAGTGATCTGGCGACCCCTGTCCAGGATCCTGCTGAGACCTGGATCATCGACTCCGGGGCCACGCACCACATGCCGGCCTCTCGCGAGGCCTTTAGTATGCTCGGTCCTGTCGGCGATGTCTCCGGTGTCCGAACAGGCTCTGGACAGGTGTTACCTGTCCGTGGTGTTGGCGTTGTTCGTTTTCGTGGTCCAGCCGGTGACGTCTTCTTGACCGATGTTCTCTTTGTCCCTGGTCTTGAGCTCAGCCTCCTGTCCGTGACTGCCCTTGACCGCATGAGTATGGATGTTGTGCACTCGCGTGGTGTCGGCACTGTGTCGTTGCGTCCGTCTGGTCTTGTCATCCTGCACGCCACCGCTCGTGGCAACTTGTGGCACGTTCCCCGCCTCTCCTCTTCGCCTCCCATCTCCTCCCCGTCGGCAGCCACAGGTCATGTGTTTGTCACCAGCACGCTGTCTCCACAGCACACCCGCCTCTTGCACCGCCGCCTTTGCCACGTCCACTTGGCCGCCGTAGAGAGCATGCTTTGCACCCAGCCGGCCAAGGGCCTTGACCCGGAGACTTTTCCTCTCCCGTGCCCCACTGAGTGCATTGACTGCGCTCAGGGGAAGATGCACCGGTCCACCTACCCCTTGTCTTCCTCCCGCGCGTCCGCCCCTCTTGACCTTGTCCACTCGGATGTCATGGGCCCTCTCCCCACTGAGTCGGTCGGTGAGCACGGCCGCTATGTCCTCACTCTTACGGACGACTACTCTCGCTACCGCTGGGTCTTCTGCCTCCGGCAGAAAAGCGATGTCGCCCGTACCATTCAGGCCTGGCTTGTCCTCGCAGAGCGCGAGTGTGGGCGCCCCCTCCGCCGCTTTCGCTCCGATCGCGGTGGCGAGTACCTAGGTGAGACCACGGCCTTTCTCGCCTCCCGCGGGATCCACCATGAGACGTTTGCGCCCTACACACCCGCCCAGAACGGCGTCTCCGAACGGTGGAACCGTACCATGGCCGACGCCGTCCGCACCATGCGCGTCGAATCTGGTCTCTCTGACGGCTTCTATTTTGAAGCCATGGCCTACATGACCTGGGTCTGGAACCGGGTTCCCCACGGTCCCCTTCCCCGCCAGTCCACACCCTACCAGCACTGGTGCGGTCGGCGCGCTGACCTGCGCCCCGCTCGCGTCTGGGGCTGCGTCGCCATTGTGTGGCTGCCCGCCCCGCAGCAGGGCGGCAAGCTCGCCCCCCGCGGACGTCCCTGCACCTTCCTCGGGGTGTCTCGTCAGTCCAAGGCCTGGCGCTTCTGGGACCCGTCCCGCCACTGCATCGTCGAGTCTCGCGATGCCCTCTTCTTCGAGGACCTGTTTCCCCGCGACCTCATCCGGTCCGGCTCGTCCGTGTCCCTCCCGTCGCGTGGGGGAGTGGTGAG
>SZWC01003475.1:0-29360 GCA_023375785.1 Penium margaritaceum
ATTGTGTCGGCCCTGTTTTCTAGTCCGTTTGCCTCAGGCCGGTTGAAAAAGGGTTATGGGCCCACACTGACCAGTTGTAAGGCACGCTTCGCTCAACTCTGGTACGCTCTCTCCAGGTGCGCACGCCAACTCCATCAGTTCCATCAGCTCCATCAGCTTCATCAACTTCAACGGCTTGTTCTACACTCAGCACACAGGGACCAAGGACAAGCTCTGCCCTTGGAGGCATGACCCTTGTGTCCCAACCAGGACAAGCTCTGCCCTTGGTGTCAAGACCCTGGGTGTGTTGGTGTAGATATCTTCTCTGTCTATAGGTGAACATCGGCTGGAGGGGTAAGCGACGGATCTGCATCCTAAAACCGATAGCAGACATCAGGTAACATCAGCCTACATGTCTCTACTGCGTTGAGGCGTGGGAAGCAGACAAGGGCAACAAAATTAGTTGACCCATCAGGAGGAGTGGGGGCTGCAGCAGGGCCGTCCTCAAACTCAACAATGGCTACCACAGGGCAGACCACTGGAGCAAATGTGAGTGCTACGTCACTGTCGCAAGGACTTGGACCCTTGGGAAGAATCCCCATTTTCAAGGGGATTGACTTCCCCCTTTGGAGATGGCAGTTCGAGCTGGCGATGAAAGTGCGCGGCTTCATCAAGGTACTGAAGGGAGAGGAGTAGGTTCCCGCGGAAGGCACATCAGAGCATGAGGCATGGATGGATCAAAATGATATTGTCATGTCATTCCTCAGCAACGTGATTGCTAAGAAGTATGTTCCCATCATTGCCGGGTACACGCTGGCTTCCGAAGCTTACGACAAGCTCAAGCGCGTGCACCAATCCACCTCCCTCGCGAAAAGATTATTCATCCTACAACGGCTGATCAGCATGCGGGTGAATGAGGGAGAGTCCATCCGAGACTTCTTATAGGGGTTTGAAGGACTCCTTGGCGAGGCTCGCCAAATGGACTGGAACCTTGATGAAATGATGCAGGCCATGATCCTCCTCATGGCGCTACCGGAGAGCTGGAGTCCTATGATCACCGTCATGGGTGGTTGGAAGGAGGACGACTTGACGTACACGGCAGTGTCCGAGTACGTGCAAAACAAGGCCACATGTTGCAGCGGCAGTGAGGCTAACTTCTCAGCATATGCCACACGCTACAATGGCCGCGGGAGCAAATGGTCGGCCTCTGGTCAGAACGGCGGCAGCGGAAGCGGTGGCGGCCGAGGCAACAATGGCGGCAAGGCTCCCAAGCGACAGGGCAACTGCCACAATTGTGGCAAACCTGGGCACTGGGCAAGAGAGTGCAGATCGCCAAAGAAGAAAAACGCCGGCAGCAGTGGGAATAAAGGCAGCAAAAAGAGTGGCAAAGAAGCTACCAACATGATGGCACAGAGCACGCCTACAGCAAAAGGAGCGGCGCTGCTCAGGCCAGGAGCTTTAGGGCTTGACTCCAGCACCGATCATCACTTTAGCAATAACCAGGCTGGATTTGTCCCCATCGGCCCCACCGATCGGCGGTTCAGATGTACAAACGGTAGCGTCGTTAACGCAAAGGGCGTGGGCAACAAGCTGGTGAGCATCAGCCTCAATGGTGCGGAGAAGGATCTACGGCTACATGACGTGGTCTACATGCCATCCTCTACGGAAAACCTTCTGTCCGTGTCAAAAATAACGGACAACGACATGACGGTGGTGTTCACGCAGAAGAAGGCGGTCATCGCCAGGAACGAGGACATCAAGGTCCTCTACGCCAACAAAGATCTCGTGGCACAGGTTCGACGGGTTGACGGACTGTACGTACTGCAGACAACGGCAGCAAAGAGATCTGAAGACGAGGGTCATGCAGGTGCAGCGGAGACAGTGGTCCCGACACCCACGCAGGAGAGCACACCAACGAAAACTGAAAAAGCATCCTCTGCTGTAAAAGACGAAGACGCTGATCTGTGGCATAGACGGTTTGGGCATGTTGCAAACAGCACGCTCCAAGTCATCTAGCAACAACAGCTGGTCCGTGGCATGGATGGTTGCAAGAAGGATGCGGTTGGGTGAGGCAGCCTGTGTGAACCTTGCCTCCAAGGCAAGACCAAGTCAACGCGCTTTGAGAGCAATGGTCGCCACACAGAATCAGCCCTTGACCTGATTCACACCGACGTGTGCGGACCCTTTCGCACGGCGTCAAACGGTGGTAGTAAGTATTTTCTGACCTTCATAGACTACCACAGCCCCAAGGTGTGGATCTTCTTCCTCAAAGCAAAGGGAGAGGTCAGAGAAAAGTTGCAGGAGTTTGTCGCCATGGTGGAGCGGCAGACCGGAAAGAAAGTCAAAGCGATGCGAAGCAACAACGGTGGAGAGTACGAGGCATGCAAGGGCTGGTTGCGGCAACATGGGATCAACCACCAGCCCACAACGCCTTACACGCCGAAGAGCAATGGTGTTGCCGAACGGANGGTGGTAGCAAGTATTTTCTGACCTTCATAGACGACCACAGTCGCAAGGTGTGGATCTTCTTCCTCAAAGCAAAGGGAGAGGTCAGAGAAAAGTTGCAGGAGTTTGTCGCCATGGTGGAGCGGCAGACCGGAAAGAAAGTCAAAGCGATGCGAAGCAACAACGGTGGAGAGTACGAGGCATGCAAGGGCTGGTTGCGGCAACATGGGATCAACCACCAGCCCACAACGCCTTACACGCCGAAGAGCAATGGTGTTGCCGAACGGATGAATCAGACCATCCTCGGCATGGTGCGTAGCATGCTCTTTGATGCAAAGCTTCCACCGCGGCTCTGGGCGAAAGCGGCAAGAACGGCATGCTATCTCGTCAACCTGACTCCTGCGGCTTCTCTGGGCAGGCGCGGAAAGAACAAGGGAAAACAACAGATGACGCCACAAGAAGTTTCGTCTGGGAAGAAGCCGGACGCATCACACCTGAAAGTATTCGGCTGCACCGCATGGGCAAAGGTCCAGGTGGGTGAGGGTGCCGGCAAGCTGGATGCAAGAGCGCGAAAGTTCGTTATGGTGGGCTATGAGACGGCACACAAGACCTACCGCCAATGGTACCTGGCAGGAAGAAGACTCATCACCAGTCGGGACGTAACCTTTGACGAAATGAAACCAGGCAAGGAAGAGATGCTTGATCCCACGCAAGCTCCAAAACAGGGAGAGTGGTTGGTGCTGCTGGAGTCAGGAGATCAAGCTCCCAAAAACTGGAAAGTGGTTCCAGTACAGCAGGTCGTGAAGAAGTGGTGTGGCAGGGAGAGCGGCTGCACAGGCTGACGCAGCGGCGAGCTCTGAAACAGAGTCGGACACGTCCGAGGCCTCTGAAAACAGCTCAGAGGCCAGTGGCTCTTCAAAAGAAGAAAACTTAACTTCACGGCAGCTTGCAGCATAGGAGCAACAGCATTGCAAAGATCCACCAGCAATGCAACGTCGCAGCACACGACGCTGACATCGGAAGCTGTACTGGACTGAGCTGGTCCTGTTTGGCTCAGGGAGAGCCGCTCACTGTGGCTAAGGCACTGGCAAGGCCCGATGCGGCCAAGTGGAAGGAGGCGGTGGACAGCGAGCTCGCGTCCATCGAAGAAAATGGCACATGGGTACTGGTGGACAGACTCGCTAACGCTCACGTGGTGGGCTCAAAGTGGGTGCTCCGGTTGCAGTGGAAGCAAGATGATAGCATCGACAAGTACAAGGTAAGGGTCGTGGCAAACGGATTCTCACAGCGCGCAAGGTCTGGGTACGATGAGACCTTTGCACTGGTTGTCACGTTTGCCTCAATCAGGTCCCTGCTTGCCGTCGCTGCCGCCAAGGACCTTGAGATCCACCAGATGGATGTGAAGACAGCTTTCCTTTATGGGAAGCTCAACAAGGAGGTGCTAATGGAGGTACCAGAAGGTGTCAAAGAACCCGAGGGTAAGGTGTGCAAGCTGGTGAAGGCGTTGAACGGGCTGAAACAGGCCCCACAGATCTGGTACAAGGAGATGGACAGCTTCATGGCTGAGATCTCCTTTGCACATTGCAGGAATGACCCCAGCGTCTATGTGCGGGAGGAGGAACGTGGCTTACTGCTCTTGGCATTGTACGTGGACGATCTCATCATGTGTTCTTCCTCGCAGGAGGCCCTTACGGACCTCAAGAAAAATCTGGCCAGCAGGTTTAAGATGAAGGACATGGGACCTATTGAGTACTACCTCGGGATTGTTGTTCACCGCAACCGCAAAGCAGGCACCATTGAGCTCAACCAGACCAAGTACATCATGGACGTCTTGAAGCGCTATAACATGGAGGACTGCAAACCTGTCAGCATCCCCATGCTCTCCGACTGAAAGCTCTCCTCCTCCATGTCACCAAGCGACGAGGCAGATCGGCGGGAGGTGCAAACCATTCTGTACCAGTCCGCCGTTGGGAGCCTCATGTACGCAATGGTGGGAACGCGACCTGACATTGCTTATGCGGTGGGTCAGATGAGCAGATTTGTGGCCAACCCTGGGCCAAAACATTGGCAAGCTGTGAAGCGAATTTTTCGTTATCTCAAAAAGACTCGGCACGTCGGACTTCGGTTTGGAGGTCTAGAAGGATCAGACTTGCTGCGAATGACATGCTACAGTGACGCGGACTGAGGAGGACGGATTGATGACAGGAAGTCCACCTCAGGGTTTGTCTGTCTTCTCAACGGTGGTGCGGTCTCGTGGACAAGCAGGAAGTAAGAATGTGTCTCGCTTCCTACTGCTGAGGCAGAGTACATTGCACTCTCTGAAGTGTGCAAGGAAACGCATTGGCTTTGCAGTTTTCTTGATGAGATCAAGGCACCACAAGAGGAAGCAACGGTCATCCGCATCGACAACCAAACTGCCATCGCTATGGCAGAGGACGACATGATCTCCCGGTGTACAAAGCACATTGATATTCGGTACCACTACTCACGTGACCTTGTCGACAAGGGTGTCGTGGAACTGGAGCACGTCGCAACCAAGAAAATGCTTGCGGACTTCTTCACAAAGCCGCTAGGCAGCGACTTGCATGTTGCAGTTGCTCGAGGAGTTGGCATGGTGGATGCAAGAGATGAGAACTAAAGACCAAGAAAGTTGACGTGCACAAACACAACCTAGAGCTACAGGCTCGTGCCGAAGAAAACTACCACAGCAGGTGGCCTAAGGTGCAAGGGAGAGATTGTTGTCCTCCTATGCCCCATGGCCACTGCTATGGCTTGACGGACAGGTTGGGCATGCACTGNGCTAGGCAGCGACTTGCATGTTGCAGTTGCTCGAGGAGTTGGCATGGTGGATGCAAGAGATGAGAACTAAAGACCAAGAAAGTTGACGTGCACAAACACAACCTAGAGCTACAGGCTCGTGCCGAAGAAAACTACCACAGCAGGTGGCCTAAGGTGCAAGGGAGAGATTGTTGTCCTCCTATGCCCCATGGCCACTGCTATGGCTTGACGGACAGGTTGGGCATGCACTGGTCCCTTGGAGTAAGTCCCCCAAACCTTGTTCGTGGAGCAAGTCCAAGCGAGACACCAGAAGTGTAGCACAACGGATAGCATGTTGGACTTAGGAACAACAGGTCCTGCGATCGAGTCTTGATGTGCGCAGAAGGTTTTGACCTTTCCTGCACAGGGGAAGTTTCTTAGACATTTCTCCCTGCATGAGGAGAGTGCGCCACTTGGCGGTCAGTGCATGCACCAATTGGCGGACTGGTGAGGTAGTGTGGAGTGACCAACCTAAAAATGCCACTACCCACACACCTTAGAAACCAGGCCTAGGACTATATGTACCAAGCTCATTCCTCATTCTAATTACACAATCTGGCCTTAGATGCTCCTCACAGACTTGTCCAACTAAGGAACAGTATAAAGAAGACACTGGTTGGTCTAAGCCCCAGGAGTTAGTCTTTGACTAGCACCTCGTGCGAAAGTGACCAAGTGTTAAGTGGACACAGTTGCTAGCAAGTGACTGCCTAGGAACTGCTCAGTGTGGAACCGTGATCCTGAGGGTGATATCTTCTCCTAGCTGAAATGCTAGGAGCGCACGGCAGGTGCTATTGTGTCGGCCCTGTCTTCTAGTCCATTTGCCTTGGGCCGTTTGACACGGAGAAGGCAGTCAACCTTCAAAAGGTGGTGTGCATGCCTTCCTTTGCAGCCAACTTGCTCTCAGTCTCACAAATCACCGACAACAACATGACAGTGGTGTTCACCAACAAGGAAGCGGTGGCCCTAAAAGATTAAGGACATCCAGATTCTATACACCAAAGACGACCTCATGCTTCAAGTTCGAAGAGTCGACGGCCTCTATGTGCTTCAAACCAAGGTCACCAAGGCGTCGCATGAGGGACTCGCATGTGCCACCAAACAGTGGCACCAGAGCCAAAGGATGCACCACCGGCGACCGTTGCGGCCGCCACATCAACCAAGGACACTAATACTGAGTTGTGGCATAGGCGATTTGGCCACGTGGCCAACAGCACGCTGTAGAAGATGTAGGAGCAAGAGGTAGTCCGCAGAATGGAAGGGTGCACCATGAAGCATGGCGAAGGGTGTACATTGTGTGAACCATTCCTTCAAGCGAAGGCAAAGAAGAAGTCATTTGGGAGTGGAGGTCAACGAGTAGAGCATGTCTTGGAACTGATACACAGTGACATGTGTGGACCCTTCCGCACACCGTCTAATGGAGGAAGCAAGTACTTCTTCACCTTCATTAATTACCACAATCACAAGTTGTGGATCTACTTTCTCAAAACAAACGGAGAGTTCAAGGAGACGCTCCTTGAGTTCGTTGCCATGGTGGAGCGGCAAACGTCCAAGAAAGTGAAGACGCTCCGAAGTAACAACAGAGGTAAGTACGAGTCATGCAAGCCTTGGCTCAAGAATCATGGTATCCGCCACGAGTAAACCACCCCTTACAACCCCCAAAGTAATGGCGTTGCCGAGAGGATGAACCAGATCCTACTCGGCATGGTGCGAAGCATGCTCTTCGACACTTAGCTCCCACCTCGCTTTTGGGTTGAAGCAGCAACAACGGCTTGCTACCTCTTGAACCTCACACCAGCGACCGCCTTGCGGAAGCGTGGAAAGGAGCAGGATAAGCAGCTAAAGACCCCACAGGAAGCATGGTCCGGAAAGAAACCCAACGCATCTCATCTGAAGGTATTTGTTGTTCATGCCCCTTTGGCCATTGCTATAGCTTAGCGGACAGCTTGGGCATGCACTGCTGCCTTGGACTAAGTCCCCCATACCTGGTTTGTGGTGCAAGTCCAAGCAAGACACCAGCAGTGTAGCGCAATGGATAGCACGTTGGACTTAGGGACAACAGTTCCTGCGTTTGAGCCTTGGTGAGACCACGAGGGTTTTTGACCTTCCTGCACAGAGGAAGTTTCCTAGACATTTCTTCATGCATGAGGATGATGTGCCACTTGGCGGTCAATGGATGCACTAATTGGCGAGCTGGTGAGGTGGTGAGGAGTGGCTACCCTCAAACGTGCCACTGCACATACACACCTTAGACGCCAAGCTTGTGAGGTGGTTAGGAGTGGCCACCCCCTGTGTTAAGTGGACAGAGTTGCTAGCAAGTGATTTCCTAGGAGCTGCTCAGAGTGTGATCCTGAGGGTGATATGTTCTCCTAACTGAAATGCTAGGAGCGGACGGAAGGTGCTATTGTGTCGGCCCTGTTTTCTAGTCCGTTCGCCTTCGGCCGGTTGACAAAGAGTTATGGGCCCACACTGACCAGTTGTAAGGCACGCTTTGCTCAACTCTGGTACGCTCTCTCCAGGTGCGAACACCAGCTCCATCAACTCCATCAGCTCCATCAGCCTCATCAGCTCCAACGGCTGGGTCTACACTCAGCACACAGGAACCAAGGACAAGCTCTGCCCTTGGAGGCACGACCCTTGTGTCCCAACCAGGACAAGCTCTGCCCTTGAAGGCAAGACCCTGGGTGTGTTGGAGTAGATATCTTCTCTGTCTGCAGGTGAACATCGGCCGGAGGGGAAAGCAACGGATCTGCATCCTAAAACCGGTAGCAGACATCAGCTAACATCAGCCTACATCGGCCTCGACGCAGCAGAGAAGCGAGAAGTGGATAAGGGCAAAAAAATGGTTGACCCATCAGGACAAGTGGAGGCTACCGCAGGGCAGTCCTCAAACTCAACAGTGGCTACCACAGCGCGAACCACTGGAGAAACTGTAAGTGCTACGTCACTGCCACAAGGTCTTGGACCCTTGGGAGGAATCCCCATTTTCGAGGGGATTGACTTCCCCCTTTGGAGATGGCAGTTCGAGCTGTCGATGAAAGTGCGTGGCTTCATCAAGCTACTAAAGGGAGAGGAGCAGGTTCTCCCGGAGGGCACACCTGAGCATGAGGCATGATTGGATCGAAATGATATTATCATGTCATTCCTGAGCAACGCGATAGCCAAAATGTATGTTCCCATCATTACGGGGTTCACAATGGCTTCGGATGCTTTCGACAAGCTCAAACGTGTGCACCAATCAACCTCCCTCGCGACCAGAGTATTCATCCTACAATGGCTGATCAGCATGCGGGTGAATGAGTGGGAGTCTATCCCTGACTTCTTACAGGAGTTTGAAGGACTCCTTGGTGAGGCTCGCCAAATGAACTGGGACCTTGATGAAAAGATGCAGGCCATGATCCTCCTCATGGCGCTACCAGAGAGCTGGAGTCCAATGATCACCGTCATGGGTGGTTGGAAGGAGAACGACCTGACGTACACGGCAGTGTCCAAGTACGTGCAAAACAAGGCCACACGTCGTAGCGGTAGTGAGGCTAACTTCTCAGCCTATGCCGTACGCTACAATGGCCGCAGGAGCAATGGGTCGCCCTCTGGTCAGAACGGTGGCAGCGGAAGTGGTGGCGGGGGAGGCAACAATGGTGGCAAGGCTCCCAAGCGACAAGGCAGCTGCCACAACTGTGGCAAACCTGGGAACTGGGCAAGAGAGTGCAGATCGCCAAAGAAGGAAAACGGTGGGAGTGGTGGGAGCAATGGCGGCAAAATGGGTGGCAAAGAGGCCACCAACATGATGGCTCACAGCACACCTCCAGCAAAGGGAGTGGCTCTGCTCAGGCTAGGAGCCTTCGGGTTGGACTCCGGCACCGACCATCACTTTAGCAATGACCAGGCTGGATTTGTATCCATCGGCCCCACTGAGGGGCGGTTCAGATGCGCAAACAGCAGCATTGTGAACGCAAAGGGTGTGGGACACAAGCTGGTGAGCATCAGCCTGAACGGTGAGGAGAAGGATTTGCGGCTTTGTGACGTGGTCTACATGCCCTCGTTTGTGGCAAACCTCCTGTCCGTGTCAAAAATCACGGACAACGACATGACGGTGGTGTTCATGCAGAAGAAGGCGGTCATCATCAAGAACGAGGACATCAAGGTCCTCTACGCCAACAAAGACCTCGTTGCTCAGGTTCCACGAGTCGATGGGCTCTATGTACTGCAGACAATCACGGCAGAGAGCTCAAACAACGAGGGTCATGAAAATGTGGTAGTGGCAATGATCTCGGCACCAACGCAAGAGAACACACGAACGGATACTCAAATGGTACCCCCTGCCGCAAAGGACGAAGACGTTGGGCTGTGGCATAGACGCTTTGGGTACATTGCAAACAGCACACTGCAAGTCATACAGCAACAGCAGCTGGTCCGTGGCATGGAGGGGTGCAAGAAGGATGTGACTCGGTGTGGCAACCTGTGTAAACTTTGCCTCCAAGGCAAGACCAAGGAAAATCACTTTGAGCGCAATGGTTGCCGTGCAGAAGCAGCCCTTGACCTGATTCACACCGACGTGTGAGGACCCTTTCACACGGCATTGAACGGTGGCAGTAAGTACTTCCTGACCTTCATCGACGACCAAAGCCACAAGGTGTGGATCTACTTCCTCAAAACCAAAGGAGAGGTCAGAGAGAAGTTGCTGGAGTTTGTCGCCATGGTGGAGCGGCAGACTGGAAAGATGGTCAAGGCACTCCGAAGCGACAACGGCGGAGAGTATGAAGCATACAAGGGCTGGTTGTGGCAACACGGGATTAGCCACCAGCCTACAATGCCCTACACACTGCAAAGCAGTGGTGTGGCCGAGCGGATGAACCAGACCATCCTCGGCATGGTGCGTAGCATGCTCTTTGATGCAAAAATCCCACCGCGCTTCTGGGCAGAAGGTGCAAGAACGGCATGCTACCTTTTCAACCTGACTCCTGTGGCTGCTCTGGGAAGGCGTGGCAAGAAAAAGGGCAAGCAGCAGATGACGCCATAAGAGGTGTGGTCAGGGAAGAAGCCGGACGCCTCACACATGCGAGTTTTTGGCTGCAACGCATGGCAAAGGTCAAGGCGGGAGAGGGTGGCGGAAAGCTGGATGCAAGAGCGCGAAAGTGCATCATGGTGGACTACGAGACGGCCCACAAGACCTACCGTCTGTGGGATCTGTCAGCAAGAAGGCTTATCACCAGCCGGGACGTGACTTTTGATGAAAGGACACTAGGCAAGGGAGGGCCCATTGATCCCACGCAAGCTCCAAAACAGGGAGAGTGGTTGGTGCTGCTGGAGTCAGGGGATCAAGCTCCTGAAAACTGACAAGTGGTGCCAGTACGGCAGGCCACAAAGAAGAGTGGTGTGGTAGGGAGAGCGGCTGCGAAGGCTGACGCAACGGCGGGCTTCAACACGGAGTCGGAGACGTTCGAGGCCTCGGAGACCAGCTCGGAGGCCAGTGGCTCTTCACTAGAGGAAGATTTAACTTCAGGACAGCCTGCACCACAGGAGTAGCAGCAGAGCAGAGATGAAGCACCAGCGATGCCGCGCCGTGGCACGCGGCAAAGAAAACAAACTCCACAGTATGACGCTGACACCGAAGGCTGGACTGGACTGAGCTGGTCCTGTTTGGCTCAGGGAGAGCCGCTCACTGTGGTAGAGGCGCTGACAAGGCCCAATGCGGCCAAATGGAAGGAGGTGGTGGACAGTGAGCTCGCGTCCATCGAAGAGAATGGTACATGGGTGCTGGTGGACAGACCCGCTAACGCTCACATAGTGGGCTCAAAGTGGGTGCTTAGGCTGAAGCGGAACCAGGACACCAGCATTGACAAGTACAAGGCAAGGGTCGTGCCGAAAGGATTCTCTCAGCGCGCAAGGTCCGGGTATGATGGGACCTTCGCACCGGTCGTCACGTTCGCCTCCATCAGGTCCTTGCTGGCGGTCATTGCTGCCAAAGACCTGGATATCCATCAGATGGACGTCAAAACAGCTTTCCTTTTCGGGAATTTAGACAAATAGGTGCTCATGGAAGTGCCGGAGGGGGTGGATGCACCCGCAGGAAAGATGTGTCAGCTGGTGAAGGCGTTGTACGGGCTGAAACAGGCCCCACGGATCTGGTACAAGGAGATGGACAGCTTCATGGCTGAGGTCTCCTTCGCGCACTAAAAGAATGATCCCAGCGTCTATGTGCGGGTGGTCGGGCGTGGCTTGCTTCTTGTGGCCTTGTATGTGGACGATCTGATCATGTGTTCTTCCTCACATGAGGCCCTTGTGGGCCTGAAGGAGCAGCTGAGCAGCACGTTCAAGATGAAGGACATGGGTCCTCTCGAGTACTAGCTCGGGATCGCCGTCCACCACAACCGCAAAGCAGGCACCATCGAACTCCACCAGACCAAATACATCATGGACATCTTGAAGCGCTACAACATGGAGGATTGCAAACCCATCAGAACCCCTATGGCCTCCGAGTGCAAGCTCTCCTCCTCCTTGACCCCAAGCAACGAGGCGGAGCAGCGGGAAATACAAAACATCCCGTACCAGTCCGCTGCCGGGTGCCTCATGTACGCGATGGTGGGTACGCGACCTGACATCGCTTATGCGGTAGGTCAGGTTAGCAGGCTCGTGGCTAACCCTGGGTCACAACACTAGCAAGACGTTAAGCGGATCTTCTACTATCTCAAAACGACACGGCACGTGGGACTTCAGCGTGGAGGTCTTGAAGGATGAGACTCGCTGCGGCTCACGTGCTACAGCGATGCCGGCTTGGGAGGAAGGAATGACGACAGGAAGTCCACCTTGGGCTTTGTCTCTCTTCTTAACGGTAATGCGGTCTAATTGGCGAGCAAGAAGCATGACTGCATCTTGCTGTCTACTGCTGAGGTTCAGTATATCGCACTCTTGGAAGTGTGTAAGGAAACACAGTGGCTTCGCAGTTTTCTCAACGAGATCAAGGCACCACAAGAGGAAGCAACTGTCATCTGCGTGGACAACCAGAGCGCCATCGCTATGGCGGGGGACGACGAAAGTTCCCAACGTACAAAGCACATCGACATTCGGTACCACTACTCATGCGACCTTGTCATCAAGGGTGTCATGGAACTACAGCACGTCAAAACCAAGAGGATTCTTGCAGACTTCCTCATGAAGCCGCTTGATTGCGACTTGCATGCTGCAGGCGTTCAAGGAATTGGCATGTTGGATGCAGGAGACGAGGACTAAAGACCAAGACAACTGAGGTACAAAAACACAATGCAGAACTATGGGTTCATGAAAAAGAAGATTACCATGGCAGGTGGCCAGAGGTGCAAGGGACAGATTGTTGTTTATGCCCCTTTGGCCAGTGCTATAGCTTAGCGGACAGGTTGGGCATGCACTGCTCACTTGGAGTAAGTCCTCCATACCTGGTTCGTGGTGCAAGTCCAAGCGAGACGCCAGCAGTTTAGCGCAATGGATAACACGTTGGACTTAGGGATAACAGTTCCTGTGTTCAAGCCTTGGTGAGAGCAGGAAGGTTTTTGACCTTCCTGCACAGAGGAAGTTTCCTAGACATTTCTTCATGCATGAGGATGATGTGCCACTTGGCGTTCAGTGGATGCGCCAATTGGCGAGCTGGTGAGGTGGTGAGGAGTGGCCACCCCTAAAATTGCCACTACCCACACACCTTAGGTGCCAGGCCTAGGACTATATGTACTAGGCTCATTCCTCATTCTAAACACACAATCTAGCCTTATATGTTCCTCACATAGTTGTCCAACTAAGGAACAGTATAAAGAAGACACTGGTTGGTCTAAGCCCCAGGAGTTAGTCTCTGACTAGCACCTCGCGCAAAAGTGACCAAGTGTTAAGTGGACACAGTTGCTAGCAAGTGATTGCCTATGAGCTGCTCAGTGTGGAACTGTGATCCTGAGGGTGATATCTTCTCCTAGGATCCAAGTGGGTCCTCCGAGTGAAGAAGAAGCAAGATGGCAACATTGACAAGTTCAAGGGAAGGGTAGTGGCTAAGGGGTTCTCTCAACGCTCGGGCTCTCAGTATGATGCGACGTTCGCGCCCTTCATGACCTTTGCCTCCATGCACTCTCTCCTTGGCATTGCAGCCGCAAAGAACCTGGAGATACACCAGATGGACGTCAGGACAGCTTTTCTTTATGGGAAGCTTGACAAAGAAGTGCTAATGGAGGTGCCCGAAGGAGGTTAAGCTCCCAATGGCAAGGTGTGCAAGTTGTTGAAAGCACTCTACAACCTGAAATAGGCCCCAAGGATGTGGTACAAAGAGATGGATGGTTTCATGACCGGTCTCTCCTTTGCACATCGCCAGAATGACCCGAGCATGTACGTGCGCAATAATGGGAGAGGGCTGATGTTGGTTGCACTGTACGTGGATGATCTTATCATCTGCTTGTCTTCGCCCTAGTTGCTGGATGAGCTGAAGTCTGACCTCAGCAAAAGGTTCAAGATGAAGGACATTGGTCCTCTCGAGTACTACCTCAGGATCGCCATCCACCACAACTAAGTAGTAGGCACCATCAAACTCAACCAAACCAAATACATGGTTGAGGTACTGAAGCGCTACCACATGGAAGACTGCAAACCGGTCAGCACCCCAATGAAGACCGATACGAAGCTAAAGGCCTCCATGTCGCCAAACAATGAAGTAGAACAAAGGGAGATGCAAGACATCCCCTACCAGTCCGTCGTGGGTAGCATCATGTACGCCATGGTAGGGACTCGTCCGGACATCTGCTATGTTGTTGGACAAGTGAGGAGATTCGTGGCCAATCCTGGGCCACAACATTGGCAGGCAGTCAAGCGCATCTTGCGCTACCTGAAGAAGAGACGTCACATGGGCCTCGTCCTTGGAGACCAAGAAGGAACAAAACCCTTTCGCCTGAAGTGCTACACCGACGCTGACAGGGGAGGAAATCTCGACGACAGGAAATCCACCTTTGGATATGTGTGCATCTTGAATGGCATTGCCATCTCATGGGCCAGCAGGAAGCAGGATTGTGTTTCCGTGTCCACGGCTGAGGCAGAGTACATTGCTCTGTCTGAGTTGTGCAACGAGACCCATTGGTTGTGCAGCCTGCTTGGCAACATGACAGTGCCAGAGAAGGACGCCACGGTCGTACACGTGGACAACATGAGCGCCATCTTGATGGCTGAAAATGAGATCATCTCCCGGCAAATGAAGCACATCGACATACGTTACCACAACTCACCTGACCTGGTCATGAAGAACGTGGTGGACTTGCAGCACTGTGAAAAAAAGAGCATGCTTGCTGACTGCATGACCAAGTCGCTGGAGAGCGACTTGCACTATGCAGGCATTCGTGGATTCGGCATGAGGAGTGCGGCAGAGGAAGGGTGAGCCCCAAGGCATTGATGGAGCCCAGTAAGCGCCAAATGGATAGAGGTGCAAGGGGGAAATTTGTTGAAATAGTGTGCACCTTGTCCACTGCCTACCTGGCTAGCTACACATACAGACAAGGCATGCACTGCTCTATGGAGTATCTCCCCTTGGTCTGTTCTAAGATGGGCCAGGAATGCACTTCCCATAATGGGTATGTCCCCAGGGGCTCATCATTGGAACCATACTCTTTTGGCATGGTTGAATAGGCACCGGAGTCTTAAAGGAGAGGTTGCGGGTTCAAACCCCGTAACGGTCCTTTCTGGCCCAAACTGGGATAGGAAGCTTCTAGGAAGCTTACTAGAGCCTGGCTTGAGGATAACACTTGGCGGTCTAAGGACGCGCCCAGTAGGACTGTAGGTTGAGGTTGGCTCCCGTTGAGCCACTACAAGCAGAAGCTTTAGCAAAGCTCTCCAAGTATAAAAGCTTGTACCTTGCATGCATCCATTTAGAGTTCTTGCCTTTGAGACTCCTCACAGAGTGTCCAACCAAAGGTAGACACTAAAGACCAACATGCGGACATCGTGACGTTGCAAACCAAACGAACCTAAAGTGTGGATCCCTCGTTCGAGGGTGATATGATATCTTGGTCGCAATACCAAGAGCGGTTGGCGGCCTCCCATGTTGGGACCCGTTTTCTAGACCGTTGCTATCGAGCGCATTGACAAACTGGAGGACTGGCTCCTTCAACAGCTCGTAGTGTACCAGCAGGATGGCGCGACCATCCACTACTGTTGCTCTTCCTCTTATTCTCCGATCCCTGTACTTTTCCCAAAGCTCTCGTTGTCGTGCGGCAAGTCACCCAGCACATTCATTGTGCTGACCCCTTCAACTCCTAATTGGAGGCCCTACGTGTCTTTGTGTGCTGTGCTGGTGTGTGATATCCGTGCTTCTGTGGCCATCCTTGCGCACAGGACAGAGGGGCTGGACAGGCCGGTGACTTCTGCAGGTCCCGTGGTACACGTTTTTGGGTCGGTTCGGCACAGAGATGCCGGCTGCAATGTTGGTTGACCTTGCCAGAGGCGGGGTGCCGCGTGTAACCCCCCTCCCAGTAAGCGCGGTTTCCACGCGACTGCATCCACGGGTGTTGCGATCTCGGCCGCGGCCAGCGACAGGGGCCGCGAGCACAGCCTGATGAACATTCTAGTGGCCTGTCATCACAAGCAGTGGAGGTGGTGGTGGTGCCAACGGGCAGTGGATTGGGGCTTATGGTGAGTTGGTAAAAAAGCGTAAATGATCGCACATTCACAGTAGAAGTGAAACTTAGATTGCTCGCACTGATTAATGTTCTAGCCTGGCGCAGCGCGAGCCAGTCCACCGCCAGGAGGATGTCATTTGTCCACACCGCACTGACCTGGACCATGCATGCATCGTGGAGATTTGCACTTGAATTGGCAGCATGTCAATCTTTCCGCTAGAGGCATCAATACTGCCGGATGCAAGGGAGAAGCACAGCGGACTCAGTCGGATGAGATGGACAAGGCCAAGAGTGCGGACAAGAAGCATGGCAATGGTGGTGTGAGTTGCTCCAGTGTCGACGATGGCCGTGAACTTCTGGCTGCAGATCCATGCATGGAACCATGCAACCGAGGGTGTCCACAACAGTGAAAGTGGTGTCCGTAGCAGTCAAGGTACCCAATGGAGACCTGACTGACAAAGGGCCATAACAGAATCAGCGTGCAGACTGCTGACGTAGAGATAAAGATGGCGGACCCCCGCAAAGGCTGGTGGAGTGCATGTGAGACAAAAGCCTACATGTTCCATGTCCGTGTTAGCAGCTGTAAACACCATAGAAACAGTGTCTGCAGCACGGGGGTAGAGGATGAGATAATCTATCAGGGGAACCGAGAGCAGAGGATCCTTGAAGAGAGCAAAGATGCAGGGATTAGTAGCAGACGCTACTATGGGAGGAAGAGAAGGACGCGCCAAGGGAGGGTGTCGAGGACTGTTGTGGGTTGGTGCTATGGCCGCCCACCGAGCGGCTACCTCAGGATCAGACTGTAGACACTCCCACACGTCCCACGCTGTCAGTGATTCGAAACCATGACAAGAACGATGCCGCACATCGCAGGTGCAGGTGGGTCCTGCGGTTATGGCGGTGGGTGGTGTCATAGATAGTCTGCAAGTATCCACGCCCACAAGAGACGGAGCAGTAGGAGCATGCTCATCCAATACGATATGGAGAAGGCATACAGCCAGCTGATCCTTGTCAGGTGTGAAGTCAAGGGCAATCCCCTCCCATGCACACTCTGTCCCTTCTGGTAAGGCTGTAGGAATTGGGGAAACCTCGGCATCAGGCGTGTTCATGGCTGTAGGCCATCCTGTACACAGAAGCCTGCTCATAGCATCTGCATGGCGGTTAGCCAGAGCAGGATGGTATTGAATACGGAGATTGTAGCCTTGCAGGAGAAGTGCCTACTTGGCCAGGATCCCCTCGTGGTTCTGGGTGGTAAGAAGCCACTACAGCGCTTGATGGTCCTTGTAGATGGTGAAAGGCTTGTCATTTTTATGTAGTCGCGGAAGTGGCTCAATGCCCAGAAGACAGCAAGACACTCACCTTTGACTGGTGGGTACTTGCTCTCCATGTCATTGAGAGCTCTACTAGCATACGCTATGACCCTCCGGATCTGCTGCTCAGCCTGTTGGGATAATAATGCATCCAGCCCCTCGCGGGACCAATCCGTAGTGATGATGAAGGGGAGGTTGAAGTCGAGGAATTCTAGCATAAGTGCTGTGATTAGGCGGAGCTTGATCTCCTCCCACGCTGCCTGAAACGCGGCTGTCCAAGCGAAGTCCGTATCCTGATGCCTGAGTTGTTGGAGTGCGCGGGCGGTCTTAGCATGGTTGCGGAAAAAACGCTGGTAGAAGGAAACGAAGCCCAGGAACATCTTCATCTGACCGGAGGAAGTGAGCTGCCTCCATTCCTTGACCGCAGCGATTTTTTTAAGGTCTGTTGTGATGCCTTTTGTACTCATGACAAACCCAGGAAATTCCATCTGCTCTGCGCCGTTCTTGCACTTTGCAGTCTTGAGCTTGTGATTGGTGTGGCGGAGGGCCAGAAACACCTTATCAAGGGAGGTGAGTAGCTCCTCAAAAGAATGGGCAGTGACCAGGACATCGTCAATGTAGCAGCTGACATTGGGGAGGTGGCGGAGGGTGGCATCCATGACACGCTGAAATGTTGCATTGGCATTGTGGAGGCTAAAGGGTATGCGGGTTAAAACATAGAGACCTTTAGGGGTCACAAAGGCAGTCTTGAGGATGGAGTCAGGATGCATCGGGATGGCGTGGAACGCGGATTCAAAATCCAGCTTCGCAAACCAGTTACGACCCTTGTGCCATTCCTGAATGTCCACAATGAAGGGCACTGGATATGCATCTTCCTCGGTGACGCAGTTGAGGTCGCGAAAATTCACATAGAACCGCCTACTGCCATCTGGCTTCCCCATGATAATGAGGTTGGCTCTCCAAGGGCTGCTGATGGGGATGATTAATCCCTGCTCTTTGAGTTCTTTGAGGCCGTCCAAAACAATTTGTTGTTGGTCAGGGAGGATGCGACGGACAACCTGCTTCATGGGTTGTGCGCCGCAGGTATTGATTATGTGATACGCGTCGACCACACCAAAGTCCGACATGGCTCTTGCAAAACCTCCAAGTACTTGTGGAGCAACTGTCGCACTTGTTGGCGTTGTCCCAGAGTAAGTCGTTCGTGGAGCATGTGGTCAAAGGAAGGCGCTTGAGCTGGTTCCGCAGGGGGCATTGGGGGGAACATTTGCCTTGTCCTCTTCATAGCCGCAGCCCATGTTGACCTGCCCCTGGTGTGAGTAACCAAGGAGGGTTGCAAGTGTGCCGACCTCTGTGCGGGATAGGTCAGTTCCTGCTTCCACCATATATTCTATTCCGTGAATGCTTCCGGTGCCTCATCAGGAACATCGTCCCCAGCTTACAAAAATTCCCTCAGATGCCATGCGTGGGGATAAGGCAACTACACCCTGCCCGTGAAGGATTCAAGCGTGGTAACGATGAGAACAGAGAATGGTGTGTGTGTGAGCATCAACCTGTTGTGCTACCTGGGGATTGATGGTGGCCACGCTTGTGATGGAAAGCACATTGCGCGATAAGGACATACTCCTCGTCACCCTTCGCTTACCTCTACTGCATAACACCCAGGCTGAAGAGGAGGCGGCATAACAAGGTAAAAGTTTGTCCACACTGAGGAGTATGTCATACGTCCATTCACGGATGACTTTCAGCAGGGGCTCATAGAGCGTGCCAATCTGTACTGGGAGATCACGGACCTCTCCATCCCCTGGGTCGAAGCCACCTGACACATTACTAAAGATGCTGCGGGTGGGAAGGACGTGGTCTACCCAACTAACTGCAGCAAGGACGTGGAGAGCGATGGCCGTGTGGGTCGCGTCCGTGTTGATGATAGCAAAGAACTTCTTGCCCAGGATCCAGACATTACAGCACACGACTTCATAGTACGTATTCTCCTGCCACGGCGGTTCCAATGCCTGGGGGGCCCATCCCCATTCAATTTAAGGGAGATGTGGATCATGGGGTCAACCTCGATCTTTTGAGTGTTCCACGTGCCTGCAAGTTCTAGTTGTTCATAGCGGATTTGAATCCCCACAAGAGCAAGGCGGTTATCAGCCTTGCGGAAGCAGGCGTCGAGTTCTATTACTATTTTGGTATAGAGTTGAAGATACTCAAGGAAGGAGAGAGTGGCCACAAGGCACTAGAGAAGGGCCTCTACCGGATTGTTGGGAATATTAGAGACGGGAGGGAGTGCCGCAGATGATGGAGGTACTGCTGCCGGGACTGCCTGCATTGGAGTTCTGGTCTCAAGTATAGCTGGTTGCTCCGCTGGTCCCTGTGCAGACCCTGCCGCTGCTGCCTCACGGTCGACGCATGGCCATACTAACCATGAGGCAATCGCCTCCTTGAGTATGGCAAGCTGTTGATCTTCATGTTGGCAGAGCCCCCACTGGATATCTATTGCTTCATACAACATCCATCCCACCAATACAGTTGCTCGTGTGGCGTCAAGTTGCTGTTATTCTTGCTCCATTGGTACTTGCTCCATTGTTTCGTCATCCTCCATGACCATGCCAAATTGCACATTTCGCGTGTCTATTGCATTGGCACCTAGTGCAGTTTGGTTGGACACTGGAGTCGGTAGAAGAGGACCTTGCGGATGCAGGGCCACCGCCGAGGCAACCACCTGCGGGTTCGGAGCTTCCTGTGGATGCTGGTTTGGCCGTAGGTGATTTTTCCATTGGCGGTTCTGTTCTGCATCATACTGGCGCCACTGTTCTGCCCTTGGGTGTTGCACCAGAGGAGCTTGATCCCTGCGGCGTCGTGGGCAGTGTGCATTCAGATGTCCTAAGCTACCACAGGTGTAACAGGCTTTTGTTGGCGGAGGGTTGCTACGCGCCCCTCCTTCTCCGGCCACCACTATTGCTGGTGCTGTCCGTTGTTTAGTGGTACGGAGCTGTTCGTATCTATCCGTGGGACTAGCTGCGGCCTCTTGCAGACTAATTCTGGGGATTCGTATGTGTGCTGATTTTTTTAGGGAGTGTGCGGATCAGGTTCTGCAGCAGGACCTACAGTGGCAAGCCTTCCCCCTCCGAACTCTTGGCAACGATGGACCACAGAATAAACTTATCCACATAATACTAAATTTTTTCGCCTAACTTCATGACGTCCTCCTCAATCTTGGAGAGTGCTTCCTCCTTTGTGAGCGGTCTTAACCGTGCGATGAGGGCATTGCCGAAGTCCTCATAGGTGTCAAAAGATTTCTGCACGTTGTACCAATCCGCTATAGCACCCTGCAGGTGGAGTTCCGCCATTGCTTACAATAGGTTGACCGGGATGCGTCCGATGGCTACCTCCAGTGCAATCTGGGGGAGCCATTGCCATGGATCCTCTCCTGGTGTGCCCGTGGAAGTATCCATCCGGGTAGGTGAGCTGAATCAGCTGGGATGAACAGGGGGAGGGGAACCATGCTGCAATTAGTAGCTCTAGCGATGATTTGGGTTGGAGTGGGGGCGCGGGAAGCGTGAGTGGCATTGGCGATGGAGATGACCATCGGAGCTGCATAGGTAACAGAGGCGGCGGCTGCTGGCGGACCGAGACCGTACAATTGGTCGATTGCCCCCGAATGTGCCTGGTAGACCTGATACCCCACTGGTGGCGTTCCCAACGGAGGTCTGTGCCATGTGGTAGGACAGGCTCTGCATTCCTGGCGTAGAACCCTGCTGTGCTTCTGCACTGACTGGAGTGAGTTTGTTAAGCTGAGTGATAGGGAGGGGTCTGGCTCTATTGACATTGCCTGATGGAAGCAGTTGTGTGAGGTGGACCCTGCGGAGGACCCTGAGGAGGCATCGGTCCTGGCGCGGACTGCAATCCTCAACCAAGAGGTGAGAAGTGCCCGCTCAAGTGGAGTGTCGCGGTCACTGAAATCTGATGCTGGGATGATGGATAATATTGCCCAGCCGTGTGCTGGAAGACGTGGGTCTGGGATGGGGCTGTCTGGTGCGCTGGATGAGGAAGGGTCCAGCCCTGATCCATCAAGAGTGGGGCGGTGAATGCAGGTCTACTCGGATTCGAAGAGGCCTGAGTCGTCGGGTTGGCTGAATTTACTGGCCGCGGATGGGGTGGTGTAGCAGTCCCAAGAGTGGGGTCCGCCTGCTGTTGTTGTGGGAGAAATGTCCCAGTTGGATGCATCGTAGAAGCTGGACTCCCTATCAGATGGTTGGAGGTGGGATGAGAAAAAGGGAGGTGTTTCTGTTGTTGTTGCTGCTGCAGCATGCCATGGGGATGTGGAGGTGGTTGATAGGCCTATTGGATGGTCGCGGATCAGAATATGTTTAGGTATTACTGCCACCCTCCGTGTGGATTCAGAGGAACTGTTCCCGCTTGTAGTGGCAATCCGCTCGCCACCCCAACCTGTGCGGCGGTCATCTGTGGGTGGTGGCCCTTAGATGGTGACACACAAACCGTTGGGATGGTAAAGCCTTGGGGGGTCACTCCAGGCTGGTAGGATCCCTGCACTGGGATGAGATAGTGTTGGAAAGACAAGTTGGAACTCGGAGGAGGTACTCTGCCCACGCGTGTCGGCCTTGGGTTGGGGTTGTGGTGAAGTCTGGTGATGAGATTGCGCCAGACTGTGGCATCCCAAGAGGAGACTAAATCGCGGTAGGTAGGGAAGGTGTAGAGGGTTGGGGAAACACCACATCCACAGGCTACTGCTCCTGGTATACTGGCACAGCGGTGTCCGGCCGAACCTGTTGACTGCTGATCTGCTCCAATCCGATCCGTGGTGGTTGCAAATTGTAGGCTGCAGACAGGACAGCAGAAGGAGCCTGCCATCCACTCTGCTGCTGCACCAGATGTACTTTGGGCATAGTATCTGGTTCTCCTTCTCTCAACGGCATCCACAGCGTCTGTGTTGGAGGGTTTGGTGTTGCAGAAATTGCTACCCCTCCCGGCTGTGTCCTCGGCAACTGCTGCTGAATCTGGCATGGAACTTGCGGGTGTTGATGCATGCCGAGGAGCGATGCTTCTTTCAGCATCATGGAAGACCGTTGCTTCATGGGGAGGTGGGGTATCTATGGGTCTCATAATCCGCCTGGTTGGCTCCCCGCCGCCTGCTCTTGTGCAGAAGACCTGATAAGATTCTACGGGAGTGGTTCTCCACCAAGTAACACTACTCCTCCCTCCTACTGCCCTGAAGACCCGGGAAAAGCTTCCATGTCTATCAGATGTCCTCCCGTGCCTTGCTCCAAGGTGCACCGTCGCAGGGTTCCGTGGCGGTACACCTGACTTGCTGCTGGCTGTTTTGGTACCTCTGGAAACTTGACCATATCATTCACCTCCCATAATCGCTTCTGGTTGGTGCAGTCCAATGGCTGCTGCATAGAGTCGGGTCTGTGGAAAGCCCCGCTGCACCCACTCTCCACGCACTCTAACTTGATGAGATCTTCCATCACGGGCACAGGACTGTCATGCGTTCACCAAAATTGCTCCTCTGGCCAACTTACGATGTGATTGTGTTGCTGCTCTCCGTCACCCAACTCCGATTGTGCCTGTGATCCCTCTCTCTCCTTAGTGGTTCCGCGTACTAGAACCTGATCAGTATTGGCATGCCACGGCAACCAGTATCGAACTACAGGCTGTCTTGAGGGCTGGGTGATGCGCCTAACAACACAATGAACGTAGCTAGATGTCGACATATACGACTGAATCTGAAGGTTGCTGGTATAGTTCCGCTAGACAAAGAGCATAGAACTGCCCACGCTCACCACACCATTAACACTGTAACCCCAAAATTTTCCGCCTCACTTTTTACCGCTATCCCTTTTGCCGGTTCCACACTTGCGCGAAACGCCCACTTCCACTGACGTGCTCCCTGCCGCGGATCCAAATATGCTTCTACGCAGACCCTGCAAGAAATTTCCTGCGGAATGGGAATATCTTGTCAACAGGCTTTTCTTGTCTTTGCGTGCAGCCTTTACATTCAACCTTGCTTCTATTGATGTCTCATATATGTACAAATGGACACCTACTGCCTGCCGGTTACCTATTTGTTACGCCTTGCTTCCTTTGTGTCCCACACAACTTCCTTGCCAGGGCTCTCCACGGATTAGGTCTATACTCTGCCCGCAGATTCTGTCCCTTCTTTCAACACTGGGGCGGAATCTCACATTTGGGGACAGGGGTGCAAGTGTGCACGGGTGCCTACCTATGCCTAGCCTCTTCTTTCTAGTGCAAATCTTCTTGCTGATGTGTTCTTCTGCTCCTATTATTCACTGTCCACACAGAACCTACCCACAGAGACAATACCTCCACGGAAGTACTCAGGGAGATGACAGAGCTAGATAACAGGGATTGACAGTTACACCCAGTCACCTAGTGAGTCCGCGCCTCTTCTACCTTGTTCTTGTGTCAGCAACTTGACTTCCGGAGGATGGAGGTCCACTGAGCCCTCCTTGACTCTAAGACCACTCCGTGGAACCCCTCGGGTTCCTCTTTGGCCAGCACAAGCCCGCACACAGACGCAGGTGAAGTCCTGCGAAGGGGGTGATGGAAAGGCAAGTGAGAAACTTAGATTTGGAAACTTGGTTGCAAGTATTCATGCCACATGATACATGAACTGCTGAACTACTTTCGACGGCACATTGAAATACTACGTGGGACTCCGCATGGGCCTGTTGTACCGTGGGTCTCATCCTTCACACATATGTATGATACAGAAACCGCTTCTATGTTCCCCTATTCTGATGCCCTCTTTTCCCCTATCCGCTAACTGCCCACCCCTACGATCTTTTCTTCTTCTGTTCTTCGGCATCGACGTGGTCCTCCATGTTCCGCCAATTCAGTGTGGCGGTGCTCCGTCCTCTCCCGCACAATTGATGTTCCACGCTTCTTTCTGGCTATGCGGATCCATGGTGTCGAGGCATTCGTGCAGAAGTGACCGCGTCTCTTACTTTGCACCAGGCCCCGGAGAATTCTTCTTGTCTTCTTTGATCACCACAGATGCCCCTGCGTCCCATGATGCCAATGTCTTCCTGTCACTTTTTGCTGCCATGATGAGATTATGTGCGGGAAGTCAATACCGGTTTGCCGCCATTGGCCTTGCACGTCCCTTCTTCCCCGCTGTCCTTGCTCTTTGCTTGACCGCAATGGCGCGGGAGCCAGACTTCTCCTTCCTCCTCCTCACCATGAGCTTTCATTCAGCTTCCGTGGATAGGTTCACCCCTTTTGTAGACATCTCAGCAGTCTGCGAACAACCTTCAGCTGTGGAGAAAATCGTGTTAGCATCATATCTCCCTGTTGTGTTTTTTTTTCTGCTACAGGTGCTGTCAACGTTTTATGTCTATTGTAGCCGCCCGAACCATTGTGGAGTTGGTCACAAGGGTCATATGGCTCTAAAAACCACTGTAACAAACACTGTGACCACTGTAACAGAGTCTTCAGCTCCTACACAGAAGTCATTGTCAGAGTTCACATAATGGCATATAGAGCTCACCAGAGGAGTCTTCCTCTCCGCGTCACTCTTGGAGGGCAGTCTTCATCAACAACGCGTGTAGGGAGACAAATATTTCAAGTTGTCACAGGCCCATTTCTGGTTTTACCTCGCCCCCTCGTTATTGGTCCCAAAAAAGGGGGGGTATGACCTTGAACTCTTGAGTTCACACATTTTTTTCCCATTTAGAAACTCGGATTTCTTCCTAAATAAACTCGAGTTCCATTTTTTGTTTTTTTATGATTCAGTGCAAAATCATCGTGCGCGAGGCACAATCGGCAATTTTGTGCCAATCTCTCTCACGCAACACTTGCTGCCGCTCTTGCTCTGTCCCTTGTCCTTGCTTGCTCTTGCAAGCAAGGAGGGCGAGCGAGGGCAATGGCACCAGGCCACGAGCCTTATCCTCAAAACTCTCGTGGCCTCTTAGCTGCCGATTCAAAACAACTCGATCAGCGGCTGGTGGCTCGCCAGCGGGTGGCCGGCCAGTCACCTGACCAGCTGCCGGCCATCCAGCCGGCAGGCCAGTGGCTGACCACCGGCTAGCCCTTGCAATAGTGAAGGGTGGATGTGAACCACCCCCTCGCTATTATGAAGTGGGAGGGCCAAACCGGCCCTCCTGCTACATACTTTGTTCTACTTCTAAATATTATCCACTGAAATTTGTTATACCGTACTGAAACTCAAATTTGTTCACTTTTTGCGAGGCAATTTTTTGCTCCTAACATTCTCCTAAAATCAGGCAATTTTCTTGTATGGTCACCCAAAGGGTGTACCCAATAAATATATGCTTCTTGAATTTTCCCATCGCCCTGACCTCATCGCTAATTGCGACGTTTTCATCGCCACTCAAAGTCCGAGTTTGTACGTTCAAGCGCAAAACACCGGCCTACCGTTGGAGCATCCGCTACTCTCCATACCTGATGCGGTGCGTGCATCCGAGTCGCTTGGGTGGGCTCCAGGAAACTGGCTTCGCTTCTGCACACAAGAGCATGTCTCGTCACTTTGTCCTGTCAGTTCATCCCGCCACCCCAACCTGTACGCAGCCCTACCTGTTGCCATGAAGACCCTCCTGTCCCTCATGAAGCGGCTCTCACCCGAGGAGGCTGCCGCCGAACTACAGCTGTAGTTTGACCGACACATTGCTCTCCATCCCAACCCAAGAGTTCCAAAGAAACGCCTCGTAGGCCGTCCACCTAAGCAGCACCCGGCCCTTCTCCTTGCACCTGTTGAGGCGCCTGTTATTCCGTACTGGAGTAGGCAAAGGACCTCACATTGGCCATCGACAGCAATGACTGCCGATTGTGGCTGAATGGTTTCCTCCACCATGTATGGAGCCTACAGGCTCACATGAAACATATAATGTATCTTCATACTCGAAGGAAGCAACAATTGGTATGTCGCTCACCCAATGCGTGCAATAATGGGAAATAACCCTATCCACTTCGCGCTTTTGACGACTTCATTCAAAGGTTCTTAGTACTCTGGAGCACTTTGTCATCAATTTCAAACGAGACCTCATGACAACTTTGTTGACATATTCTTTTTATCACTGTTGAGTAGCTTGAAGGTGACCTTTTGCATTCTGTAACAAGGAGTCTATACACTTGACAAAGGCATGAGCAGAAAGAACTTGTCCTTCGCTACTCCCACTCTTCACCAACAAAGAGGGCACCACTCAATGTCAACCAATGTTCAACAAATATGGTGTGAACTGTGTGGACTTGTTCATCAAGTTGTTCACAACAAAATTTTCCGGTACTAGGAATTTGTCCTAGTCATTCATGGTAGGTTCCATGTACGTGTAAAGCATCTGTTTCAAAGTGTGTTTCATGCACTCTGTTTTCCCGTCAATTTGAGGGTGAAATGTTGTCGACATGTGCGACTCGCTGCCGAAGTACTCATGAATGTTTTGTCAAAATGTACTAACAGATGCACAAATAAAAGCCTTAGTTCTTCACGACACCATCAAAGAAGAGACTCTTGGTCTTCTTTCCGTGCTCACTAGTGGTTATAGGAATGAAGCATGTCATCTTTGTGAGAATATCCACAACCAGCAGTATTGTGGCCATGGGTTGTCTTCGGAAGACCAGTAATAAATTCTACAAGGACACACTCCGATGGAGTCCCAGGAATGGGAAGTTATTGGAGGAGTCCTACAGACCTTTTTTCACTAATATTATTCAGAATACATGGACCGCATATCATGTAATACTTGCGAACATTGACACACCATCCTGGCCACCAACAGTGGCCCGAGAGTACATGTCTGGTCTTTCAAGGTCCCACATGACTTGCGAAAAACGGGTTGTGGATGTGGGCGATAATCTTTGCTTGAAGGTCTCCCAATTCTGGCACAACAACTTGTTCTGCGTACCAAAAACCTCCTACGGCCTCCACCGGTCCGTACTTGTCCAGTTGTTTAGAGTGTTGGAATCGAGAATCAACATAGTATCCCATCAGGATCCTGTTTACAAAGTCGTTGAAGTGGATAATCTCTCCGGGTGATTGTCATAGGTGTGCATGGGAGTCGTGTGTTTACATTGTAGTTTTCGTAATGACTATAAAACACCCATTGACCTTGGTGGTTGCTTTACTTTCCATAGGCAATCAGGTTAGTGAATCTGCCCAATAGTTTCTGGACACGAAAAATCCACCACGCACTGGTCCTATTCTGTGTCAACACAGTTATTGTCCTTGCCAACTATATGTCCAAGGTGTTCAAGCTCATCTTTTGCAAACTTTCAATTGCTCACTTTCGTATGGAAATTCTTTTCCTGAAGGATCATGAGGATTTCACGTAAATAATCTATGTGCTCTTCCATTGATTCGGAGAGAACAAGGATGTTGTCAAAATAAACCAAGACAAACTTACCGAGCTGCTTCGCGAACGTTTGGTTCATTTCTCCTTGGAAGGTTGTCGGGTTGTTCGTTAGCCTGAGACACAAAACCCATAATTGATAGTGTCCCATGTACGTTTGAAATGCTGCTTTGGACACATTATCTTCCATAATGCACATTTACTGGTACCCCTGAGACAAATCCGAGGATGAAAAAACTTTTGCCCCTTGGAGTTGGTGAAACGGGTCCTCAATCTACGACAAGGATAATCGATTCTTCACCGTCAGTTTGTTAAGCGCTCGGTAGTCCACGCACATGCATAAACCATTGTCATTATTGTTCACAAGAAGGATATGTGCCAATTTGCTCGATCCACCCTTTTGCAAGGTACTCGTTGATTTGGTGTTCCGCCTCTCACCTTTCTGCTAGACTAAGGTGATACATGTGTCTGAACGGAGAAGTTATCTCCGGTTGCAGTGAAATTTTGTGGCCCATTTGTTGTTCTAGTGGAAGTCCAGCCTGTGGGATTCGGAATACATGTAAGAACTTTCCCAAGAGAGATTTGATCTCTTGTCGCATGCCTTCCTTCACGTCGTCCTCCACTTTCTGCAACACATTCAAGAAGTATTGACAACCTTGTTGAATTCGGTTTTTGACTTGCATTGTAGACAAGCTGGCATGGTGGCCAGTCTTTTGCTGGCCGCCGACTAGCCTGCTGACAGCCGGCGGCCGGACAGGTGACCAGCCGACCTTCGACTGGCCACCCGGTGGCCGCCAATCGAGCTGGTCGCTTGATCAGCGGCCAAGAGGCCGCAAGGCCTCGAGGGCCGAAGCATGTGGGCTCGAGCCCTTGTCCTTGTCCTCTTCTCCCTGTCTCCTCGTATGAGCGAGGCGAGGGATATAGAGCAAGGAAGTGAGGCTGGAGAGGAATGAACAAGGGCCGATGCACAATCGCCGAACGTGCCTCGCACACGATGATTTTGTGTCGTCGCATAAAACCCAAATCCCGAGTTCCTTTAGAACGAACTTTGAGTTTTTTTTACGAAAAATGTGTGTGAACTCACGAGTTCCAAGTAATACCCCTCTCGTTTGAGACCCAAAACGAGGGGCGATGTAAAACACAAATGGGCCTCCCGAGACTCGAAATATTTGAGTCTTCCTGCACGAGTCGTTGGTGACGATGGCCCCAAGAGTGACGCGGAGGGAAAAACCCCTCTAGTGAGCTCTGGACGCCAGTGGACAAACTCCGATGATGACCTTACTATAGGACCTGGAGACACGACCCGCTACACCCTTCATCTTTTGTTTTTCTTTCATGAAAAACCACATGTACATCTTTGCTTGTTGGCGGGCCTTTCTCTGCAATGTCACGGATTTTGTCCAAAGCCAAAGTTGGACTAATGTCCAACCTCCTTTGTTGACACAATTATGTTTTGGGTTTCCTTCTTCTGGCATCAATCCCCCCCCTCATATGCAGCTCTTTTCATAAGAAAACCTCTCACCTTTGAGCATTTATGCATTTACAGTATCTCATGATGTGATGATCTCCACTATGAGTGTGGTTTTCATGGTTTGAGTCCTTACAAAAGCCTCATATATGAGCAGAAAGAATCAGAAGTCTTCCTTATCATAGAAAAGTTAACATGCACATTTCATCTATCAAGAACGTATGAACTACTTTGTCCATGTGAAGAATTATCCCAAATGTTTATTTTCACATGTTGAACATTCAAGACTCTCCCTCTCTCTCTCTCTCTCTCTCTCTCTCTCTCTCTCTCTCTCTCTCTCTCTCTCTCCCCCCCCCTCTCTCTCTCTCTCTCTCTCTCTCTCTCTCCC
>SZWC01003475.1:29505-46586 GCA_023375785.1 Penium margaritaceum
TCTCTCTCTCTCTCTCTCTCTCTCTCTCTCTTTCTCTCTCTCTCTCTCTCTCTCTCTCTCTCTCCCTCTCTCTCTCTCTCTCTCTCTCTCTCTCTCTCTCTCTCTCTCTCTCTTGTATCCTATTATGTACATAGTTAACTCCTTACAATTACCATGTCCTAAAATTGTTCCTTATGATCTTTTCTAGACTACGTAATTTTGTGCACGCTTTGCGTGCAACATTGATGACTTGTCTAGAACTAGGTGTATTATCCTTCAAGTCTGATTGTTGTTTCCTGATGGAGTAATGTATCCATCAAGAGTGAAATTTTGATAATTGATTCAAAATTTGGGACATTATGGAAGTAAAGTTTTGCACTATGGCGCACATGTGTTATAGTTTCCATTGTCATGATCATGAATCATACGATTCAAAATTTTGAGTTGAACATGAGAATTTTTATGCCTTTTTGTTTTTACTTGTACTTCCCTATTTTGACAGTTTTCAAATAAGAGTACTCATTCATGTAAAAGTGCTCTATAGTGCATTTTATGTAGTTACAATTTATCTGAAAGTAATCATTGATGTAAAACGTAAGAGCGTACTTATTTCTCTTCAGAGTGTACTGATTCATGTAACAATGAACTTCCTTCCATTCTGCTCGTGTAACATAGAGAGTAAGGGATTATGGACAAATTGCGGGATCATCTGTCTACTCGTCTTGAAGACATTCATGTTGCTGTTTCTGGATAAATCGTGAGCACACCTGGAGCAAATTCCCTGTGGGCAAGGTCGATCGGTCTTCCAGAAACAGTTAGCTCCTTTCACTTTGTCAGCACGTGCAGTGTCTGCTCATGATTCGGTGGTGTGTTTAAAGTGCGTGTTTGGTGGGCGGACATTGGTCACTTGCTGACCAGGTCTGGAAGTGACGCAACTGCGAGCGGCGGCAGCGATATTCGCAAAAGTGGGAAATGGAAAAGAGAGAATGTGGACCGTCGATCGGAGCACAGTTCACTTTCGATGCTGTCCCGTTTTCCATCGAAATGCCGGCGATGCCCGCCTGCAAGAGCTTCGGAGTGGTTTCTGGCTCTTTCCACGGCCAGGTGGAGCTGTGTCGACGTTCGGCACGCGTCCGACGTGCCCAGCCGGAGTCGCTTTTGCCGCCGACTCCGTCTCTCACCGGTGTTGCTTTATGCGACGTCCTACGTCCAGTGTGTGGTAATTCTGATCGTTGGGCGTGGAGACGCTGGTGTCAACCTTGAGCGCAGCCATGGCGAAGTGCGGTGCTACTGCGTGTACCCTTGCCATTTTCCTTGCCTTCGTTGTTTCGGCCTCAGCCACAGTGTATTTCGAGGAGAAGTTTGATGGTGCGTAGCGTCGAGTTGCGTTCGTCATTGGGATAACGTTGGCCAGGGTCAGGCGATGACGGACATTGCGGGTCTCGATGCTTGCGCAGATACCTGGGACTCGCGATGGGTTGTCTCAGACTGGAAAAAGTCAGAGGGAGCAGCTGGCGAGTGGAAGCACACAGCGGGGAAGTTCTACAAAGACTCAGAGGACAAGGGTACGCAGTTCCTGCATTGTACTGGGGCAAGCGGCCTTCGCCTGCACATCTTTCTGTCATTTGTAGCATTCTAATATCTTCTCCACCTCGATGCTACACCAGGAATTCAGACCACCCCCGACATGAGATTTTTCGCCATTTCGTCTAAGATCGACGCCTTTGATAACAAGGACAAGGACCTTGTTCTTCAGTTCCAAGTGAAGCACGAACAGGATCTCGACTGTGGCGGTGGATACATCAAACTCCTTGAGGGCGATGTTGACCAGAAGGCTTTCGGCGGGGACACTCCATACAGGTTCGACGGGAGATGCATTGACCCACAGGGCGCAGATGTGACCCAGCCGTTTGATCGTCTGCTTATGGACACTGAAGTGCATAACTAAAAGAAACCGGGAAATGTCCCTTGTATCTGCAGCATTATGTTTGGCCCTGACATCTGCGGCTACTCCACAAAGAGAATTCATGCCATCATCACACACGAGGGTACAAACATGCTCATCAAGAAAAGTGTCGACTGCGAGTCGGACACGCTGTCTCACGTGTACACTTTCGTCTTGAGCCCGAACAATACCTTCAAGATTTTGGTCGACAACGAAGAGAAGGCCAGTGGCAGTATCTTCGACGAATGGGATTTCTTGAAGCCAAAGAAGATTCCTGATCCCACCGCGAAGAAGGTTGGTGAATACTTGCGTGTGCGTCAGAATGCGACAATCTTAGCAGGAACAACGAATCAGGTGTACTAATGCCGTGTCGGAATTACTTGGAAAACTGCAGCCGGAGGACTGGGTAGATGAGGAGTACATGGACGACCCGGAGGACAAGAAGCCAGAGGTATGTAGTGACCCCCTTGAATGTTTTCGTCACATTTGCTGCACGTCAGTAGCAATTTGGGTGAGTATTGATGAGATTTCGATTTTCTGCAGGGTTGGGACGACATTCCAAAGGAGATCGTTGACCCGGAAGCAAAGAAGGTAGGCTGTTTTTGGTCTTATGACTGGGTACTTTTCAGGGTGTGTTCTTTCGTCGCCCAGGGTTTGACTCTGCCCCTTTGAATGCAGCCGGAGGACTGGAGTGATGAGGATGATGGCGAGTGGGAGGCACCACTCATCCCTAACCCCGATTACAAGGGCGAATGGAAGCCAAAGGTGAGGAGGAAGAACATTTTCGTCAAGCCTTTTCGGAGAAATTTTGACGTCGTCGCTGATGACTGGTTATGCGATCGATGGTATGCAGAGGATTAAGGACCCTGCATACAAGGGCAAGTGGAAGGCGCCTCTCATTGACAACCCAGGTACGTAGACAGGAAATTATTTTACCGTGGATGATACTGAGTGGACCAACAAATGGCCACAGGATGTTCACTCTTTCTTTTTGCTCATTGCCTGCAGAGTATGTTGAGAAGCCAGAGGCATACCGTCTGCCAGTCCTCAACTATGTGGGCATTGAGATATGGCAGGTGGGTCCTCGTTCACGTGTGGAGTGATTTGGCGCTCGCCTGTTCCATTATCCTCATCATGTTGCCATGTTCTGGAATTGCAGGTGAAGGCGGGAACTATCTTTGACAACATTCTGGTCACAGATGATGCCGATTATGCACGGAAATTTGCGGAGGATACTTGGGGTCAACTGAAAGAAGTAAGAACCTGCTGCATCTGTGTTGAAAACCCATCATTTGTCAATTGAGTATACTTAAACTCTATCGCCTGTTAGTGCAGGCGGAGAAGGCCATGTATGATGCAGAGGAGAAAAAGAAGATGGATGAGGAGGAGGTAAGTTCCGTTCCCTTTTCCTTGGAATGATAGCTCCCTCATATCTGCTGTTGCTCGAGCATCTGGTATGGTGAAGGTATAACTAAGTTGATCTGCTTTTACCACTGCAGGAGGAGAGAAAGAAGGCCGAGGCAGATTCTGAAAAGGGCGAGGATGAAGACGAGGACGAAGATTTGGATGAGGTATGTGATAACAAGTAGTGAGGAAAGTGATGCAATGAAAAAAAATATTCCAGTAAGTGGAAGATAAAGAAATGGAACTGTGTGATGAATTTTACTGTTTTCAAGATAATCTGAACGTGGGGAGGGTGAGTAAGTCGCTTGGATGTTTTCCAGGGATGGATGAGGGGTACTGGCCACAGCATGAGCATATAATGTGTATGAGTACTGCATCAAGAGTGGAACTGTCAGTGGGAGAGGATGGGTGCATAAGCTAGGACATATTGAGGTATGCGCCTCTTCTATGATTGGCAGGCAACATCTGCATGTCGTCCATCAAGAGGTCTTTTTGCACATCTTGCAGCTTCTCTCAATGTTTTTCTTTCATGCAAAGCCTTCTTGTTCTTATGGCAGGATGCTGATGAAGATGTGAAAGATGAAGATGACTTGAAGGAAGAGGAGGATGAATCTGCTGCTGAAGATACAGTGAGTAAACCAGCTCTTCACAGCACTCAGTTCACTGTGGAAAACTTCTAAATGGGGCTGACACCAATACTCTCCCGTTTCATGTATGTGGTGCAGAAACACGAGGAGCTCTGAGAGGGTGTATGTCCTCGAGCCTATGACACCGGCAGGGGGGCTTCTATGACATGGATATTTGTTCAGTCGTGATGAAACAATGACAATTAACATGCATTTTTGCCACGTCCTGCTTTGGGATCAAAGAAAGTGCCAATGACACCAAAAATGTGCATTTCTAAACGCTCATTTGCTTTGGACATGTATCCGAGGACATTATGTGTGCAAGTGGAAAATTGACTCTTGGTGTGCAAAAGCACACTTGGAATTCTGACCAGCATGTGGGTTTCAGTATTTCCATCAATTGAGTTAAAAAAAAAGTGGGTTGCAGCTCCATAGAGAGTGTACTATAGCTGACAAATTTATGCAAAAACTAACCATACCTATCCACTAACTTGAAGAAATGTGCCGCATGCACTATGCATGATGAACCATACATTGGTTTAATATTAAATGAACAAATGTGGATGTTGTTTCCCTGAGAGGAGTGTAAATGGTAAATAGGTAGAAATTGCAAAGCAACTCATTGCTAAAATGTCGTATGTCTACCTTTTGCACTTTCATTGTCTTTGTAATTTGCAAAATAACATTAAGTCTTGAACGCTAAACATAAAAGAATAAGGAGAGTGTACAAATGAGCCCCTAGCGGGCTTAAAGAGGAATGTCGTTAGCAAACCGCTTTGGGCTCTGTTACCCCCGCTGAACCCAAACGAGGGAGCGGGAAAAATACACTGTGTAAACCACTAAAACAATCATGGTGGGCTCCTCGAGGCACTGGAACAGCTCTCCGAGTGCCCGGGTCTCGACAGCCGAGAAAAGACGAGCAGTGCTAGAAAATCTCGAAATCAGCGTCCAGACACACAAAACAACTTTCCGAACATCGTAAGCGCTAGTACAGCCACCGGGTCTCCTCGTCGCACCGGTACAGTCCATCGGGTGCACAGGTCTCAACACACCGAGAAAACTCTCCTATCTCCGGAGAAGCCAACAGGGCGACCGGAACGCATCGACCGCGTCTCGCCGGCACTGCAGTAGCTGCTGGAGAAGTCTCGGGACACTCCGGAGGCTCGTCGTGTCGTCACGCCCTCCTCCATCATATACCACCAACGTGGGTATATGGATAATGCATCGGCGTCAGTCGTGACGGGTGGAAGCCACACAAACCACCACTCCCCCTGGCTGCCATAGCCGTCAACGCGAGAACAAATGAACAAAGGCACGGCACAACAATGTATGCCAAACCACAATGTGCACCAGTAAACCACATACAGATCTGCTACTCATCGAAGGTCTCCCTCGCCACTGGCACATCTCACCAAGTGTCTGGGTCTCGACTGTTCGTTTGTGTGGCTTCCACCCGTCACAACCGACACCGCTGGTTTACCGATATACCCACATTCGGGGTATATGGTAGAGGAGGGCGTGACGACACGACGGGCCTCTGGACTGCACCGAGACTTCTCTAGCACATACGACAACACTGGCGAGACGCGGTCGATGTGTTCCGGCAGCCATGTGGGCTTGTCAGGAGGTAGGAGAGTTTTCTCCGTGGGTTGAGACCCGCGCACCCGGTTGACTGTACCGGTGCGACGAGGAGACCCGATGGCTGTTGTGGGGCTTCCGATGTTCGGAAAGCCGTCTGTGATGTCTGAACGTTGATTCCGAGATTTTTTGGCACTGCTCATGTTTTCTCGGTGGTCGAGACCCGGGCACTCGGAGAGCTGTTCCCGTGCCTCGAGAAGACCACCTTTGTTGCTCTCATGGTGTATGCAGTGTGTTCTCCCTGTTGACTCATTTGGGTTAAGCAGGGGTGACGCGGCCCGGTGCGGCTAGCTACCGGCACCCCTACATAAGCCCGTTAGGGACTCATTTGTAAACTCTCCTTGCTGTTTTATATTCAGCATTCTAGACTTAGCCAAATTCTTGCCGTCTTGCATCGCACTCACACACAGAGCTCATGTTTGTTTTCGCATGGGCTTGGAGGGTAGCAAGCCTCTTGAAGACGAAGAGCTGGTTTGCAAGACTGGTGGACTGGTAGATGGTGTAGAGCTTCTTCCAGGCCTCTGCGACCTCCGTGCATCCTTAAATCAGTGCACGCTGCATTGGAGCTAGCACTAACACCAACAAAGCAAGTGCCTCCTTGTTTCCCTTCTTGTACTTGTCCACTTCCTCCGGCGTCGCGGTATCCAAAGGGGCAGTTTATTTACCGTTGACCAGCTCAAGTAGGCCTTTGTCATTGAGGTAGACCTCAAAATACCACCTCCACGAAGGGAAGCCGTTCCCGTCAAACTTCAAGACGCCACTGATGCTCTCTTGCTCGGTCGTTGCAATGTCGCGCAATGGAATTGTGGTCGACCCATAACTCTTTGTTGGCACTAGTGGGTGTGGAGGCATCTTCAAGGATGCCTAGATCTCACTGATGCATGCTACAAATGTTTTGGACAGCCAATGGACACCTTTGGTGAAGAGTGTGGAGTACAAGGATCACGGATGTGAGTGGATAGAACGCGTCACATTTAGGAGAACTGAATTGAGACACGTTTTTGTTAGTTAGAATAGTGAGATTACATCAGATCCTTATATCCTGTGATCTAAAATTTCCAACGCATCGAAGCACGCTCAAATTGGAGCAGTAGAGCCCCTGTTACGGCCATCGAAGTAACCCTTGGTGGAGCCATCCACCTTGCCTTGCACAATAGGCAACGGGAGGCGCTTCGACGACGACCTGTCAGAGCGCCTTTCCTCGGCCAGAAGTCAAGAGTTTTACACTGGTCAAGAAGATCCCTCTGGTTACTTCATCTATGGCCATGGTGCACTTTGGAGCTCGTTGGAGACGAACTCGGATCACTGGCGGTGGATTATCCCGCCACCCATGGCCGGTACCAGATTCCACCCAGACAACACCCGAACTTCGGGCTAGGCTAACTTTCTGAATACTCTTTCAAATCGAGCGATTCAAAGCTGGGTCCTGCATGGACAAATCCAAGGAATCCAAATCTAAATTCAAATAAGGTATTTGACCACTCCTTAGTGGTCAAGCCAGGGAGTACGATCAATGGTACTCATGGCAAGGGGTACACCATGTCAACATGCACCCTTCTGTCTGCGTTAGGTTTCAATCTCTGTGTTTTCCACTCTCGTTCGCTTCCTGTCTGGACCATGGGCCACTCGCATTGTGGGTAGAGAGACCGCTGCGATGGGTGAAGTGTCTGCACCCGGTGAGAATGAGCATATTGTATATTTAATGCTGACTTTCATTCTGAGATGCCCATTTTGTCTGAAGATGGCAGCACAACTCAGCTCGGCAGCCAGGCGTAGATGGAGGTCCCATGGCCCACCTGCCGTCACACCATCACGTGGCAGCTCGGTAGCATCGCACGACCAGCCAGGTCTCACTTCCCCGGCCCAAGTACAACTTTATGACAAGGATTTCAAGAAAGAACTACAAGCCCATGTCCTGATCATCTTGCCTGAACAGCTTGCAAACAAGAGTCTACATCTCAGTCGTGTGGTCCATGGGCATGGTTATTCATGGCGTGTGCTCCTGTACTTCATGATGCATGATGTATGGTTCCATGTTTGTACTTTAACTTGTGTTCTTTGGTTATGACTGTGCAGTGTCCTCGGATGACGAACCGGACGACTTGGCCCTCAAAAGGTACAAGACAACAGATGTATTCCTGCCCGGCATGGAATTTCCCACGATGGAGGAGGCAAGGGCTACAGTTGACAATTACGCCATAGCCAACCGCATGACTGTGCGGTGGCTTTGGAGTGAGAAGACTTGTCTTAATGCATGCTGTGGACAGTGGAAGGACAAGAAGTGTCAGTGGCTACTAAAGGCAAGAAGACTAATTTTGACATTAGTCAACGCATGACATGGCAACGTTGTCATCGGTCAGTTCGTTGATGGCCATCACTGCGTTCCTGGTACGGGACACGGGGATCAAGCAAAAATGGTGTGCTGGATTAGTCAGCACATTGCGTCCACGTTGAAGCGCAATTTCATGGCCAACGTCAAGCCCCTTGAGGCCGTGGTCAAGAAGAGCACTGGCAAGGAGGTTGACAAGAACACTCTCCACTGTGCAAGGTTGAAGACGCAAGGGCGGATTATGGGCCCGAAGGGCAGGGCCTGGTCTCTGTTTCCAGTGTACTACAAGGAGATGAGCATGCTTTGCTTTGGTGTTAAGGTGTCATTGATAAACTTTGCTTGAGGCCTTAAAACTGACTCTTCCACTATTTCTTGCTAAAGTGTCATTGATGTACTTTGTGTGAGGTCTCAAAACTGACTGTTCCACTCTTTCTTTGAACGTGCAGCTCATGCGTGTGGATCCCAACACCCGTGCTGCTACACTTTTGGGGCAGCCTTGTTGCATGCATGTGCATTCATGATTGGCAGGGGTGAAAACCCTGAGCCCTTCATGGATGTGTATCACACCCGCATGGCCTACCGCTAAATGTACAACCACCCCATGCCCGACGTCAACCCCATCCACCTCAAGCATCGAGAAGACAAGCTGCGGAGGCAGCCCTGACCCAAGCGTGGACCAGGCCGTCCCAAGAGTGCAAGGTGGGAGTAGGAGGATTGCAGGAAGAAAAATTACATTTGCTCGCAGTGTGGTGTTCGTGGGCACAGGAAGTCCAAGTGCCCCAACCCTCTGGCTGTCGGAGGTGCAGCGGCTGCTGCGGCCAACGTGCTGCTGCATTGGCTTTATCGCACAAAAGAGGTCATTCACACTGAGAAAGCGGCTGGACGTTATCCTGGCGTGCCTACAAGTGGTGGAGAAGCAGCAGTGGGAGCTGGGGTACGTAGGCAAGGTGCTAGGACATGGGGGACAGAGGGAGCAGACACGGGAACTGCTGGGATAGGTGGAGTAAAGAGGGGGCTGGTGCAGCTGGAACAGGCTGGGCAGCAACATGGGCAGAAGCGCGAAGGGCTACTGCCAGCGCAGCAATAGTGCCGGGTACAAGTCTGCTGGGTTTCAACACAGAAGGGGTTGCAACATGTACAGGTGCAACAATTGGTTCCACTGAGCCGCTACATCACATGTTGCTGGAGCAGCTCCAGCTACAGTTGCTGCAGGTGCAGGTGCAGGACCACTGTACGATCCAGAGAATGACACAACATATGACCTAGGAGAAAAACAAGTGTACGGCCCCGAGAGGTACATCTTGCCTGACTCTGAGGACGAAGAAGAGGATGAGGACAGGTACGAAGATTTGAGACAGAAGCATGAGTGGGAGTGGCGTGAAGAGATTTACCAAAGGGCATTAGTAGTACAGGAATCTTGCTGGCTCGTACATGGGACAACGAGCCTGACAAGTTGGATGAAGACACATTCATGTAAGTGCTAGTCGGTTCCCCTAAATTCATTATAAATAGCCTGTGTATCTTTATGTGTGTGTGTGTTGCACTTCAGTAAAGGCATTTCATGGTCATCTTTCCCTTGTGTATGCAGGTGAGACTGTGTACAATCTGGAACCAGGAGATTAGCTTGCTGGTGGCCTACTGCACGGGTGCCTGAAGGATCAGGCACCCGTGCAGTTCATTTTTGAAGGATTCATGGAGGGGCGGGTCAGACAGCATGTGACCCAAGACACGGAGAAGGCCCAAGACCAGTAGTGCACCATACTGATGTTTTGGAGTGGGCTGTAACCGGTTGGTTCATGGACATATGATTGATTTATATCTATAAATAATTGTCCTCATATCCATATGTTGTGGGTACCTCATTTAAACATGCTCAGAAATAATAAATGATGTATCCCGAATACATGCCAACAGTGTATAAAAGGAACAGAGGGGTATCATTGTTCAACCTCTGTCCACCTTCATTCTTTCACATCTACAACAGTATTCAACAATTGTTTTCAAGACTGAGCAAGATTACTATTGAACATTCAGAATACACAGTAGGAGAGCCAATTGTTCTCTCCTTCTTGGCTGGAGTGTGTACTGCATATGTCTTCTTCACGTTTTGGCCTGTTGGTAGTCTTACCCAAGTCACCAAAGTGTATTACTACACATGTCCAGTAAAAGATGACTCTTCAGCTGGATCAAGTGTTACGGAGGAAGACGCAGAAGAGGATGCTGACATGTTTTAAAATATCGACAGAAACATGGACTATAAAGACTATGCTGAAGATCTGGACGATATGTTTGCCCCAGACTGCTGCCAGCCAGGGCGGCTGTGCCCTGCTTGCGACATCATTAGTTGGCTAAATTCACTTCCTCCTCCGGTTAGGGGGTGGATTATTAGCGAATGTGCATGATGAAATTTGTGCAAATGTATTTCTTTTGAAATTGTTTCCCATTGAAGGAACATGTTGCTTCACACATATTCTTCGTCTTTGACTCATGGAAACCATGTGAATAAGAGCCTTTAACAACGTAGGCATTTCAATTCAATATTATCATCAGTTTACGTGTATTTTCAGAGAACTTTGAGTAGAAAATAAATGCAATCTTGTCAACAACGGTAACTGGGTATGATACTTCGTGTTTTTTTTTTTTTTTACGTCCAGAGCACCAATGTTCGGGCTCCGATGCCCAGAAAATATAGCGCTAGGTCATATCCGCCAACAGCGAAGACAGTGTCACTAATGACACATCATCACGCGGGCATCGCACATTGGATAAGCCGTCCCTAGGTTTCGGCGTGGACGATTTCCAATCGGCTTCAACGTCAGATTTGGGTCATTGTCGATTGGAAAACAACAGAAAACCAGCTTGTCAGGCCTAGTCGCCGATGAACAGTCATCGGACACAGTGACCATTTGGCCGACTAGGGAGCATTCATCACCGGCTGACTTGCCAAAGCCCGGAAAGTGAGTATGGCATTATTAAGTAAAAGTTAATTGGATATGGCATTCATATATGAAAGGGTGTTATAGCTGATATATACATGCAAACGTCAACATATCCGTAAGTTGAATATGAACTATGCCATATCCAAACAGTTTAAAACGAACTAAACCATACCCATTTTGATCGCCATGCCCGATCAGCGACACAAGTCACCGATCGAGCAAAGCGAGGGGGGTGATGTGTAACCTCCGCCGTCGCAAGAATCACAATCGAGCGATTAGCCTTTTTTTTGGACTCGCAAATCACCACTTTGTGGATTTAGGGCTTTCTATGTTTGTACCTACACAAACATAAAATCTTACATTCACGAATGGGGGTTTGCGAGTAAAAACAAAAGGCTAATAACTCAATCAAGATCAACCAAAAAAACCTTTTCTGATTTTTGTCCCCGGAGAGAAAACCCACTTAAATACATGCCAAACACTTTTCAAGGGGGTCCTCTGGCTCTGAGAACCACATTGCATGTAGTTCTCTTTTTTGGGCCGGTCCTTTGCCTACTCCAGCACCGAGAGCGTACTTTCATTCGAGTCTCCCTGCTTTGGGTCATTGATGACGATTGCCCCTCAGTATTGCGAAGGGGGTAAACCCCTCACGCGGACTGAGAACGCCATTCTGCGAACTCCGAAGACGACTTCAGAGCAGGAGCTGGAGACTCAACATGTTACAGTGGTTCTCAGAGCCAGACGACCCCTGTGACCAAGAGTTTGACGGAAACGGCTGCTACGACATATGTAAAATACCGCCGGCAGCTACAAGAAACAACAGAAACGCCAGAAGGGACTACAGCATCTACGCTTCACCGTTTGAAGCGCCATAAAGTGTGTTAGAAAGCTAGAGAAGAGCTCTATTTTGTGGGGCTTCTTCTCTACAGTCTCTTCTCCATCCTAGTGGGCTAGGGGATTTCTTTTTGCAATGGGATAGGGAATACCCACATCCAAAACCACCTACGTTTCCCCTCTTCTCAAGGCTCCTTCCGCTCCTCTTCAACCAAAAATTGGGGCAGCGCCTTTGTCCAATACCAGAGACTCTCACGGCCTGAGAGAAAAAGAAAAAGGAGAAAAGTGCTACTTGGAGATTTTTGGAGGCTGCCACATAACCGTGAAGCACAAGAAAGGCGCCTCCAAGGGGGGGGGGGACAAGGTGTGCCAAGAAGACGCAAGAAGAGACTAAGGAAGATCAGAAGACAAGAAGACAAGAAGACAAGAAGACAAGAAGAAAAGTAGTCTTTTACTTCTTGACCTTGTACTTGCTTGTTTATCTAGGTTTTCTTAGTTTTCCTAGTGCCGTGAGTCATGGCTTAGGGTTTTGCCTACAAAACCCACGACCTTGTGCCGTCATGGTGGCCCAGGAAAATAGAAATCGAAATTAAAATTGCCTCACCGATCGTGAGAGCTAGATTTTAGGAGGGGATTCCTCCTTCAAGTTGTGGGGTGATCCTCACAAGTGTCTTCACATGCTAGTTGCACGGGCGACGAGATGGCAAGTGCCAGATTGTCCAAGACCAACAAGGGCAAGGTGGTGATGGCCTCACCACGAGCTCTCGGCGGACTCCAAATTTTGGGAGCCGCCGCCGCGAGCACGGTTGCCAATCCAAAGGCAACCATACCGCCTAAGGCAACCGTACCGCCTAAGACAACCGTACCGCCTAAGGCAACCGTACCGCCTAAGGCCACCGTACCGCCTAAGGCCAACCCAAGACCACAACATTGGCAGGTAGTCAAGCGTATCTTGCGCTACCTGTAGAAGACACATCACATGGGCCTCGTCCTTGGAGGCCAAGAAGGTACCGACCCCCTGCGCCTGAAGTGCTACACCGACGCCGACTGGGGAGGAAATCTTGAAGACTCAAAAACCACCTCTACGTGTGCATCTTGAATGGCGTTGCCATCTCATGGGCTAGCAGGAAGCATGATTGTGTTTTCGTGTCCACGGTTGAGGTAGAGTACGTTGTTCTGTCTGAGTTGTGCAAGGAGATTCAGTGGCTACGCAGCCTGCTTGGTGAAACAATAGTGCCACAGAAGGAAGCCACGGTCGTACACATGGACAACATGAGCACCATCTTGATGGCTGAAGGTGAGATCATCTCCCGGTGAACGAATCACATCGACATACGTTACCACTACTCACATGACATGGTTATGAAGAACGTGGTGGACTTGCAGCAGTGTGGAACCAAGAGCATTCTTGCTGACATCATGACCAAGCGGCTGGAGAGCGACTTGCACTTTGCAGGCATTTGTGGATTTGGCATGAGGAGTGTGGCAGAGGAAGGGTGAGCCCCAAGGCATTGATGGAGCCAAGTGAGCGACAGATGGACAGAGGTACAAGGGAGAGATTTGTTGAATGGTATGCACCTTGTCTATTGGCTAGCTGACTCGTTGCATAGAAAGAGAAGGTATGCACTGCTCTATGGAATATGTCCCCTTGGTCTGTTTTGAGATAGGCCAGGAATGCACTGCCCATAATGGGTATGTCCCCTAGAGATCATCATAGGAAACGCAACATTGTGGCCTAGTTGGGACAGGCACCAGAGCTCATGGGTCACGGGCTCAAGCCCCACGACGACCTCATTTTTCTTTGTAGCCCAGAATGGGACAGGAAGCTTCTAGGAAGCTTACTAGAGCCTGTCTTGAGGATGACACTTGGCAGTCTTAGGATGCGCCAAGTAGGACTGTAGGCTGAGGTGGGCTCCTGTGGAGCCACTACAAGCAGAAGCATTAGCAAAGCTCTACAAGTGCAAAAGCCTGTACCCTACATGCATCCATTTACTGTTCTTGCCTTTGAGATTCCTCACAGAGTGTCCAACCTTGGGTAGACATGAAAGACCTTCATGCAGAATTTGTGATGTTGCAAACTGAACAAACGTAAAGTGTTGATACCTCATTTGAGGGTGACATGTTATCTTTGTTGAAATACCAAGAGCGGCTGGCGGCCTCCCATGTCGGGACCCGTTGCTATCCAACGCATTGACATCGTCCACGGTCAATTGTCTGTTTTATGCCAAAGGCAATATGCACCAGTCCTCCTTCCCCAGGTCCGCCTCTCGGTTGCTTTGGACCCAGGAGCTCATCCACTCTGACCCATGGGCCCATTGCCCATAAAGTTCTAGGAGGACCGAGGGCACTATGTCCTGATGCTTACAGGTGACTTCACACGCATGCGTTAGGTCTAGAGTCTACGCCATAAGAGCGATGGTGCTGTGGCGGTGTGCCTCTGGCTGGTAATGGCGGAGCAACAGTCTCACCATTCCCTCCACACCTTGCGCTTGGACTACTATGGTGAATGTATGGGGGACCTCGTGTGCTCGTTCACGGAGTAGGTAGTCTTTCACAACCTATCTGTCCCTTCTACCCTCAACACAATGGGGTCTCCGAGTGCTGGAACCGCACCATGGAGGATGCGGTCCGCTCCATGCGTGTGGACAACAACATGCTTGAAGTATTTTCCTTTTTCAGCATGGCCTACATGATCTGGTTCTGGAATCTGATTCCTCATAGCCCCCTATCCAGTAACCGTACGCCATACGAGTTGTGGTATGACCACCGCGTAGACCTATGCCTGGCCCGAGTCTGGGGCTCCCTTGCCTGTGTTTGGTTCATGCCAGAGTAGTAAGGGAGCAATCTCAACTCGCGGGGTCGCTTTCTATGTCTTTGTTGGTGTGGCCCTACGGTCGAAGGCTTGGTGGTTTTGGTACCCCACTCGGTGGCACGGTGTGGAGTCCCGTGAGTCTCTCTTCTTTGAGCCTCTCACCTTCCATGACCTTGCCCGCATCCACGCGCTCTACGCTTCTCGTGCTCATGGTTGTGCTCAATCGCATTGTGCAAGGGGTGTTCTTGTCGCGGTTGACCCAGTGCCCCCGGCCAGTATTGTCACTCCTTCACCGGCACACCTTCTGTCCCATGTGCCTGACTGCACAGCTATCCCTAAGGCGTCAGGTGCATCCATGCCTGCGTCCCTTGGAGCGGGTTCCCCTACATCCACCAAGCCTACGCCCGAGCCTGAGCCTGCGTCTAAGCCTGAGCCTGCGCCTGAGTATCAGCCTATGCCTGAGTCCGAGCCTGAGCCTGAGCCTAAACCAACCCCTGCTGTCACATCCGTTGCGCAGCATGAGCCAACCGTCATGCCCTATTCGCACCCTACATCAGCCCCTGCCTCTTCTGACCCGTACACCCCAGTACCTGGCGGGCGCTTTTACCCCAGTCCCACCCGTAGTGTCAGTAGCGGTAACCTGGGCACAAAGGTCCTTGGCTTAAGTGTACAAGGTCTCGTTGAGGTCCACCTCGGATACGCCACAGGCATGGATCTACTCGCCCACAAACGCTTGCTTTCCCACGATGCCGCATAGTCCATGGTCACTGTCAGCCTACCCTTAGTAGCGTATGCCCTGGCCACATGCAGTACACCCTCCGGGTCTCTAGCCCCCAACACACTGATTGAGGCCCTGGCCATGCCTGATGCGGAGTTCTGGCATCCTGCTTGCCATATCGAGCTTGCCGCCATCCAGGAACATAGTGTCTTTGAACTGGTTGACTTGCCAAAGGACTGCAAGGCCATCAAGGCCAAGTGGGTCATGCTCAAGAAGCTCAAGCCGGAAGGCTTGGTGGAACATTTCAAACCCCGCATGATGGAAAAAGGGTTGTCTTAGGTCAAAGTTGTAGACTACACCGAGGCATTTGCCCTTGTGGGCCGGATGATGACGAAACTCATCTTGTTGAGCCAGGTGGCCCAGTATGACTGGGATATTCACCAGATGGAAGTCAACACGTTCTTGTACGACACACTTGCGGAGGAGATCTATATGGTTCAACCTCCTGGGTTTGAGGATGGCACTGGTCATGTGTAACGATTGTCATAGGCCTTGTATGACCTGAGGCAGTCGCCACGCTGCTGGAACAAGGAGATCACCATGTCGAATATCCTTATGGAACAGACTCAGTGCAGATGTACAGTCTGGGAAAATCACTTCTCAATAATGGTTCAAGTCTCGTCACTGAACCACCTTGACCAACGGGTCTCTGGTCACCTGACCGTTCGGACCCCACTGTCAAGTTATCCCCTAATAAAGTGACATCTGTTACTCGCGTCCGGCTAGCGGAAAGAAGCCGTTGGATAGTACTCTTTGCCGTGTTCTGACCTTTTATATCGAGGATGTTCATTACCTTGAGTTAAGCAGAACAGTTCTGCTCATCCTATTCCCCCTTGGTTCCGCGGCTTTGCCGCCGTGTCTTCGCTCTGCTCGCTCCTTGCATTTCCTGTCTTCGCCAAGCCCCTCTGAACTCTTCGCTCGGTCACTCTCGCTCCTTCGCTCAGCTCTCTTACTCCGTCAACCATCACTCATCTCGCCAGCACTCTCTCTCACATCAACTTGTCTATCTCGACTACCTCGCGTCTCAGCCTCTATCAGCTTCCGCGACTAACTCCTCGGACCGCTCTCGCCTACGTCACTCTGTTGACGTACTCTTGCATGTCCTGACGCTTCTGCCTGCTTCTGCTGCTGCTGTTCTCGTGTCTACATTCTTCTGACATGGTATGAGAGCATCAGGCAACATCACCTGGTGCCTTGGAATCGCGTCATCGCTCTGCCACCATCCCTTCTCCATTGTTTCTTTTCACATTTCTCTGCCGCCGCTGGCGTCACGTCGCGCCCCTCCGCTTCGTCCGCAGCTGACATCAGCAGCTCTGCCTGACAAGTTCTCCACGCTGAAGAAATGCCTCATTGTCCTAAGAAGGCCCTGCGCCCATTTCCGCGCCCGTGGCTAACAACCAGTGACGTGTCGCCCACATCAGCCGCAAGCAACTCTCAAGCCGCCGCCTGCCGTCAACTATCAAGAAGCTTCCTACCATCTGCCACTCACTGCCCCTCATTACATCTGCCTTCGCAAGCATCTCCTCCTCTTGCATCTTGCCTCTTCAGCCTTATCTGCTACTTCCTCACCATCGTCCTCCGTCCGCCTGCGTCCATCATCTCGAGCCGCCTTCTCGCATCGCCTCCTCGCCTCGTCAGCAGCTGCAGCCAAAACTGCCGCCGTCAGGATATCGGACACCACCAGTCTTCCTGCTCCCATTTCCGAGCCAACTGGGGAACAAGCCGTCACTCTCCTGACATCAGCGGTCTAGTGCCTCTGCCCGCTGCCTGACTCCCTCTGCCGCAACCAACCTCTTC
>SZWC01003475.1:46685-83290 GCA_023375785.1 Penium margaritaceum
CAGGATATCGGACACCACCAGTCTTCCTGCTCCCATTTCCGAGCCAACTGGGGAACAAGCCGTCACTCTCCTGACATCAGCGGTCTAGTGCCTCTGCCCGCTGCCTGACTCCCTCTGCCGCAACCAACCTCTTCTAGCTGACAGGATATCGGACACCACCAGTGTTCCTGCTCCCATTTCCGAGCCAACTGGGGAACAAGCCGTCACTCTCCTGAACGCAAGAAGAAGTGCTTGTGTTTCTCCACCTCTCTGCCGCGTCGCCTCTCATTTCTCGCATCGCTCCCTACCTCCCTTCTTCAGCATCATCGTTAGCCTTCAGCCTTCACTCCTCCTCATCTGCTTCCATCAGTTCTCCTTCTCCTCCTCGCTCCAGTCTCCTCAGCTCCATCAGCTGCCCGTTTCTGATTCACCGCCACCTCTTTGCCCTCAACATCCTCCTCGCCGCCTTTACATCCATCATCTCCATCAAGCATCATTCCGTAGCGCACGTGGTTCCGCCCCTGCGTCGACTCATCAACCAATCGATTCCTCCGCTTCCGCATCGCTTTCAGCTCGGCACAAGGATCCGCCCGGTCGCATCGCCTTTTCCGCGACGACCTGTGCCCACGCCGAAACTTTCTTCAGCGCATGTGGTTCCGCCCCTGTGCCCACTCATCAATCAATCGTTTCCTCCACTTTCGCATCGCTTTTTGCTCGGCACAAGGATCCGCCCGGTCACATCGCCTTTTCCGCGACGACCTGCGCCCACGCCGAAACTTCATTCAGTGCACGCGGCTCGCCCTTGCGCCCACTCCGCCATCGTCATCAACCTCTGTTTTATAAGCAATCATCAGCATCTGTGAACGGCACTAGGACCTGCACGAGCTAGCTGCCCGTTTCTGCAGCAGCCTGCACCCACGCCAGTAGCAGATTTCTTGCAGCACGTTGGCACCTGCCTTCCCCTTGCCGCATCTTACTCCCCTATCTCAATCACGCATGTGGTCTCGCCCCTGTGCCCACTCCATCATTCATCGTTCCTCCACCGTCATCCACTTCCGCTCTGCTCGGCACAAGGATCCGCCCGGTCGCATCGCCTGTTCCGCGACGACCTGCGCCCACGCCGAAAACATCCGAAGCGCACATGGTTTCACCCCTGCGTCCACCCATTCATCACCTGCCTCCTCCGCCTCTGCATCACTCTCTGCTCGACACAAAGGGTCCGCTCGGTCGCATCACTCGAGTCGCGACGACCTACACCCACGCTGAAACCTTGCAAGTGCACATGGTTCAGCCATCAAACGTTTCTCCGACTTCAAGTATTCATTCCCTCTTCCACTTCCACATCGTTCCTCGTTTGGCACAAGGATCTGCCCAGTCGCATCACCCATTCGGTGACTACAGGCTCCAAGACCGAAAACCCTCGATGCGCACGCGTCCTCGGTCGCGCATCCACTCCCACCTCCAGCATCCTTCACCCTTTACTCCTTCACCATCATCTTCAACAAGTCTCAAATCTCTCTCTGTGTCGTTCCTCACATATGGCGGCCAGGGAAGGGTCGACCCCTCAACGACGGTGTGTTTGGTGGAGACATGGAAAACCCATCAATCAGGGAATTGGCGAACTCGCTCACAGAATCCCCATTCTTCACTTCAACGATGTAGGTGAAGCCAACTATGATGAGTGGCTTGCTGCACTCAAACTACACGCATATGTGAGCTTCGGCACCCTTGAACTCTGGGACATCTTCAGCAAACAACGAGATTACTTCCACGTTGAATTCTCCACTCTCAACATTCGGCAATATTGGAGCAACTACTTCCTCGCCGAATATCAAGCCCTGGTCATCTTGTACCTCACCACCGACCGCCCCTTCCACTCTATTCTTCAGGCGTTTGATCATTGCTCAAGTGACATCTCCAGTCTCATGAGCAACATAAGCCGCGAAGTGCACACTCCGACGAGGACATCGGTGGAGAACAAGTCAACCAGAAAGGATCACCGTGGAAGACCTCCCTGAGATCCCAGACATGCCTCCCCTTCACCTTCTACCCAGTCCTCCAGCTCCACCTACATCTTCATCTCACTAAAAGCAGAAATGGTGGAACTGCCTCTAACTCAGGACATACAACATGCACTCAGTCAGTTTCAAGGGGGATGTCGGAATATTCTTATGGAACAGACTCAGTGCAGATGTACAGTCCGAGAAAATCCCTTCTCAATAATGGTTCAAGTCTCGTCACCGAACCACCTTGACCAACGGGTCTCTGGTCACCTGACCGTTCGGACCCCAGTGTCAAGTTATCCCCTAATAAAGTGACATCTGTCACTCGCGTCCGGCTAGCGGAAAGAAGCCGTTGGATAGTACTATTTGTCTTGTTCTGACCTTTTATATCGAGGATGTTCATTCCCTCGAGTTAACCAGAACAGTTCTGCTCATCCTGTTCCCCCTTGGTTCCGCGGCTTCGCCGCCGTGTCTTCGCTCTGCTCGCTCCTCGCATTTCCTGTCTTTGCCAAGCCCCTCTGAACTCTTCGCTCCATCACTCTCGCTCCTTCGCTCAGCTCTCTTACTCCGTCAACCATCACTCATCTCGCAAGCACTCTCTCTCACATCAACTTGTCTACCTCGACTACCTCGCGTCTCAGCCTCTATCAGCTTCCGCGACTAACTCCTCGGACCGCTCTCGCCTACGTCACTCTGCTGACGTACGCTTGCATGTCCTGACGCTTCTGCCTGCTTCTGCTGCTGCTGCTCTTATGTCTACATTCTTCTGACACACCAGTACACTGAGACACACTGGCTATGTCCAGAGAGACGCTGATCCATCACTGTTCCTTTCATAGTCTTCTGCACCTCTCACTGCGATCCTGGTCTACGTGGACGATGTGCTGATTGCATCACCTGACCTGGAGGCAGTCAATGAGGCCAAGGCCGTGCTCCACCCAGCCTATGAGATGAAGGACCTTGAAGAGGCTGCCGTCTTTCTAGGGAGGGAGATTGTGCGGGACTGCGCACGACAGATACTCATGTTTATCAGGCACGGTATGCCCAGATTTTGGGGAAGAGCTTTGTTGGTATTCTCGCCTCAATCCGCACCGCCTCCACTCCCATGAAACCAAAGGGGCAGGATGCCATGAAGGTGGATGATCTTGCCGCCCTGGGGGAGCCAGTCAATGTGACCCTTTACCTGCGAGTCATCAGCTCGCTTATGTACCAGGCCACTACGACACGACCTGACATTGCCTTCATTGTCAACGTGATTGCTTAGTTCTCCAAGTCCCCACGCCAGCGGACATTGGAAGCAGAAATTTGGTGTGTGCATTATGTCCTGTCTACCGCACCATTCGGGCTGTGCTATTGAGGGCAGGTGTCCCTCGTGCTTGATGGGTGCACTGACAGTGATTGGGCCTGGAGTCCTGACGATAGCAGCCGGACCGGCTATATATTCCTCATTGGCGGTACTGCTGTGGCCTGGGATAGTGGCAAGCAGGGCTGAATTGCACGCAGCGTTGCCGAGGTAGAATATGTTACTCTGGGTGCTGGGGCTGCAGAGAGCTTCTGGCTTGTATGTCTAGTTCGTGAACTTTGTCAGCCAGTGCCTCCCGTGGTGCTGCGGTGCAACAACATGAGGGCAGGGGCCATCACCAATAACTCATGTGTGTTCCATGCTCGCACGAAATACATAAACATTGAATATCACTTCGTGTGTGATCTGGTCTACCGTGTTGAGGTCCGGGTCGTGCATGTGGGCACTGAAGTGTAGCTAGTTGACTTCTTGACCAAGGCACTAGGCCGCTCGAAGTTTCATGCTGCCACATGCTCTGTGGGACTCTGTCCTTTTCTTTATGCAGGTTGACACTTCATTGACCAGCTGCTGTGTGATCCCCCTACCCCCTGCAACATCTGTGCGCATTTTCCCCTTATATAACGTTAGTGCCTGCATGGGTATGGACGTGTATTGCTCTCCAGTCATGGGGGAGTGTTGTTGTGTGCATCATTCACAGCTTACGGTGTCCCCTCAGCTCATGTCCATCCACGTGCAGGACCCTAAAGTGGCTGCGGATTCCAATGTCTGGGGAAGCTGATGTGGCTCGAGTTAAATCCGGGTTGCAGTGGCTACCCAGGGAAGGCACAAAACTGCTTTCGTACTCAGCGAGACCAATTTGCTCAGTGGCAGTTGCCAGTCTGTTATTTGTGCTGAACTCGTGACATTCAGGGCTATACCTGATGCTATTGCTCCATGGAAGTTGTGCTGAACTTGTGACTTTGCCGGGCTTGTGCCGTGTGGCATGCTGTGCAGTTTTGTGTTGGCCTGTGCAAAACTGTGCCCCATGCGCGGTTTCACCCTTGGCCAGTGCAAAATTGCGCCATCAGGGCTATTCGTGTTGAAGGCGCAATTTGCTGGCCAGGCCCCCCTTGCGCTGGCAGGGGTCCAGCACTTTGGCTGGTTTCGCTCTTTGTTCTCCTTCTTCTTCACCTTGTTGCAACTTGGATGCTTGAACGCATGACATTGGGTGAACCCTTGCAGTTTCTGCTTCTTCCTCTCACCTAAGCAATAAGCATTCTAATTCCATCAAACCTATCTACCACTTAGAGAAGCTCAAAGCCCTCACACTAATATACCTAGGGTGATGGAGCTCTCAACGAGGTACTAGTTGACAAGGTACACATCCCCGCCCCCTCGATAAGAGGATCTTGGGAACATGGACTTCAACACCACTAGGCTAGATCACTGAGCACTGGAAACCTGCAATCAAATGCAATTCACACCAAACACGTATCAGGGGTCTCCCGGGGCATTGGTACAGACCAATGAGTGCTGGGGTCTTGACCACAGAATAAATCCCACCGACACAAACAACCATCCATCCATGAAATTGCAACTGCTGATCTGGTCGCAAGAACATAGTAGCCGCATTTCAACAAGTCGGCTCAAAGACCACATGAAGCTCCCCCTGGGCTAATGAAGCCAGAAACAATCGCTGTGTGAGATTGAATGTCCTCCCCTGCGCATAAAAGCTTTGCATGTGATAGTGTCGGAGACGAATAGGAGGTGGAAGTGATGGCCTATCTCGCACTTACTCATGCACAAGCAAAACCCTAGCAGTCACGAATTCCGACGACGAGAGACTGCCAAACATCCCAAGGGTGATGGTGGTGGTGGTGTGTGGTTGTGCACACACATGATATAGTATGGTCTGCTCCTGGAGTGAGGGATAAGTCCAGCGATGGAGGAATGCATGCTACTTGCTGTGTAGAGGAGGAAGACGAAGCTGGGTTGCATATGGATGAGGTGGTGGTGCTGGCCTGTGATCGCGCGTGTAATGCAACAGAAGTCTTTGTACGTGTAGTTTTCAATGCCTCTCTGGCTCTAGCAATGGTCATCTCTGCCATGCAAATGACAGCTCTAGCATCCTCTTGCCTCTCGCAAAATTCTTGAATGCTCCCACTCAATTAGGAACTCTGTCCCTTTGAGATCAAGGTCGCTGCTACTGCGGCTGTTGCGGCTACTACGGATACTACCAATGCTGTTGCTACTATAGGTGCTGCAACCGTGTTGCCATGCCACTACACCAACTGGACAGCTCACAGAAATCACAGCACCACCATGCTACAGTAACTGCTATGCTACTTCTGCTGTGTTGGTACTACGCGCTGTTGCTGCTATTACTTTTGCTACTGACTGTTGCACTCTGCTACTAGTGCTTGGATGCTACTTTCCTACTGTTACTACTGTGCTGCTACAACTGCTGATACGCACTACTGCTCTACCGGCTGCAGCTACTACAGAGGCTGCTGCTACTAATGCGATCTTCTATCCATGTTACAGTTTACTACTAGTGCTGCTTGTTGAAGATTTGCCCCTCTGCATGCCCAAGTGTAGTGCTAGGAGGCACCGGAGAGCCGCCAGAGGGAGGAAAATCCTTGCAATTGGATCTAGCAGCTCAAGGATTGCTCGGATAGTGAAATGGAGGGTTTCCCCTGAAAGTTGAAAAGTCACTGAATCCGGAGGAAGTTGTTTCACCAGAATCGGACAAGTGACAAGGGAGATACAAGCTTCCAAAGTTGGGGTGTGCGTGACGGCTCTGGGAGCTGACCGCGGTTCGACTGCTGGTGAATAATTGACCGGAACGAGTACCAAAATTCCATCTGGGAATTTTTCTCCGGAAGGCTGCCGAGGCGTCCGGTGGATGAATCGCCGGATGTCAGTAGTGCAGCTTGTTAGTGGAGGACTTAGCCAAAATCTTGGCTTGGAGTCCGAAACTCAAAAAGTAAAGTTTGTTACTCGGTAACTTCAAAATTCCGACTGCAGGTCTGCGAACATGTTTCGAACCACATCAATCTCCATCACCAAACTCGATGATTAACTCATCGAAACAGACCCCAAAGGCGTGAGGGACACTAACACTACATGTAGGAACATCTGTGCCTCCGGAATTTCATTTTGATGGGTCTTTGATGTTTGAGGGCGCCCCGGCGGGTGACGTGGTGCGCGCCGCCGACTAAGCGGCTTGTTTGGGGTGCCACGCTTCGGCTGACGTAGTGGGAGCTACGGGGATCCCAATCGTGCATGGTTTGGTGCGTTAGAGAGCTCATGACTAGCTCTACAAATGTTAAGAAGATGTCCATGTTCTAAAACTAATGCAAAATCGCGTTATTCCCTTTGCAAAAGTGATTGTATCACAACTTCCTTCCACTCCCACAAACATAGTGTGAGGGGACCAGAGAGCTCACGCTTAGACTCAGATTCCACACCAAAACAGAAAGCCATGGACACCAAGTGCAGACCCATTGAGGCAACGTTGGAAGTGCCTCCACCCAGGGATCGTTTTTTGATCGAGGGTTATGGGCCCACTGCGCTGACCGGTGTAGGAATCGATCATGGCTTTCGCTACGGACGTGATTGTCATCGGAGGACATCGTTGTCAAACTCTAAGGTCGCGGAGTGGAAGACTACACAAATGGCGTAGAAGGAGACGCAACCCATCCGGAAGTATGTAGGTGGCCCTGCGTATGGACTATGGAGGTGGCATGTCAAACTACACCTCGTGTATAAGGGGATGCTGGAGGTCATGAAGGGAACAGAAGTCCTTGACAAAGCGACGATGGCAGAAGCGCAGAAGGAGGCCTTCGCAAAGAAGAACACGGAGGTGCTCATGCTGTTGGTGTCTGGTACGGCTGAGTTGCAGTGGGACTACTTCTAGGGCTGCAAGTTGGCAACTGAGACTTGACAAAAACTCTGTATCATTCATCAATCCAAGTCGTTGGAAAACAAAATCTTTGCAATGGAGCGACTCTTGATGGCGAGAATCGAGGAGGGAGATGATGTCATCACCGCCATGCAATAGATCGAGTCGCTCACCTCACAGTGCAACAATGTGGGTTGGAAGATCGACACGTAGCTGCAGGTGATGACACACCTCATGGCCCTTCTTGACAGTTGGAGCTCTCTCATCACCATCTTGGGAGGATGGACAGAGGACAAGCTCATTTATGGCGTGGTGGTAGAATACATCCGCAACAAGGCGCACAGACAGAGCTGCAGAGAGTCCTCATCTTCCTCATCGGCCCTCGTCACCAAAACACATGGTGGCAGAAGCGGGGGCAAGGGAGGTGGCCGACATGGCAGCGACATTAAGGGTGCCAAGAAGGGTACGTGCCGTAACTATGGCAAGGAGGGCCACTGGGTCTGTGAGTGCACCGAGGAGGCTAAGGCCAGCGGCAAGGATGCCAAAGGCAAGAAGTCGCTTCTCAACGGCACTCAAAACCACTACCGCAAGAAGGCCAACCGGTGATGCCTTGACTCCGGAGCAGAGGAGCATACCCAGGTCGAGAAGGTCAGGTTCATCAACTACACCAAGTCCAACAAATCCATGGTGGTGACAAATGAAAAAGCCGACCCGGCGGCTGGCCAAGGAGATGTGGATGTGGAGGTGGTGGTGGCTGTTACTGGGAAGGGTGGAGCGCGTCATTAAGGGCGTGCAACACGTACCTGACTTGGCTGACATTTTAAATGTCAATTGCTTCAAGGACAGGGGGTACGAGGTGATCTTTACTATAAAGGGGTCAGTCGTGCGGAAGGACGGTAGTGGCAAGCCTGTGCTGGAGGCTAAGCGCGAGGGAGCCCTCTACATCGTGGGGACCAAGGTGATCACTGCGGCGACAGATTTAACAGACTTGCAAGAACGCACCATCAACCTGGCGAAGGGAGGGGGCACTGATCTAGAGCTCTGGCGCCGACCACTGGGGCATTCCTCACCCGCAGTCGTGAAGGACATGGCAAAGTGGGAGCTGGTACACGGCCTCGTCATCGACGGCGTGGAAGAGGTGACAGATGAAGCAAAGCACAAAAATGCAAACCTTGTATTTTGGGCAAGGCGGGGCACAAACTGTTCAACGAAAGTGTGAATCGCACCTCAGATCTGCTGGAGGTTGTGCATAGCAATGTGTGTGGACCATTCAAGACGGCGTCAAATAGCGGCATGTGTTACTTTGTCACCTTCATAGATGACTACAGCAGAAAACGTTACATGTAATTCATGAAGTGGAAAGACGAGGTCCTGCACCGACTGAAGGAGTATGTCACCGAGATGGAGAGGCAGACTGAGTGGAAGGTCAGAGTGCTACGCAATGACAACAGCGGAGAGTACGTGAGCTGTAGCGGGTGGATGAAGCAACATGGCATAAATGGGAACAAACTACACCATATTTGCCTTAGTGAAATGGCATGGCGGAGCAGGCAAGTCAGATGTTGCTGAACATGGTACATACCATGTTGGTGGATGCGGAATTGCCGCAAAGCTTCTGGGCAGAAGCTTCGCGTACCGTGAGCTACACAATCAATCTCACTCCTACAGCAGTGCTGAAGGGGAAGAGTGGCAAGAAGACGCCGCAAGAGGTTTGGAGCGGGTGCAAGGCAGGTGTGGCACACCTCAAAGTGTTTGGGTGCAAGGCGTACGCAATGGTGTAGGCTGCACAGTGGCGCGACAGCAAGTTGGAGTCACAGGCAAAGTTGTATCTCTTCCTTGGCTTTGAGAGCATGCATAAGGTATACCGTCTCTACGACATGCACAAGGTGGTGATAATCCGCAGCCAAGACATCGAGTTGAACAAGAAGCAAAGCTATATCAGCATCAATGACGTGGGCATGGTGGACTCTCCAAAGACAGGAGAGTGGTTCTAGCTCCTTGACTATGAGCAGGAGCCGGCAGACGCCAAAGTTGAGGATGCGACAGTGTGTGACGGTGAGCGTGACGGTGCACCAGCGGTAGCAGCCGATGCAGAGAAATCTGATGACGATCAAGTTGATGAAGAGATCCACAGGAAGGATCCGGCGGATGAATCACCAAGGGTACCAAGGCGTGCACTCCCGGTTGTGTGCGCATCTTGCATCGGTGGAAAATCCACTGGACACGCCGGCCGTGTAGGTGATTGTTTGCCATAGCGGGAGAGATCCTCGGGGAGCCATCCGGTTGATGATTCACTGGAGCATGCAGAGTCAGAGGGATCACTGCAGAGTGACCAAAACTGCCGCGCAGCAGCGGGAGGCAACGGAAAGTGGGGAAGCTTTTTGAGGCAAGCACCGGTTGATGGATCGGCATGATGCGGTACATGCTTGCTACATCAACGGAGCTGACTACTGTGCAAGAGGCGCTTGCGGGACCCAAAGGGGATCAATGCGATGCAGCCATCAAATTGGAGCTAGCACCCATCACAGAAAATGACACGTGGGAGCTGGTTGACAGGCCGAAAGATGCCAAGGTCATCGGCTCAAAGTGGGTCTTTAAGACCAAGTTCACAAAGGAAGGTGTGGTTGAAAAAGACAAGGCGTGGCTGGTTTCAAAGGGATACGCACAGTGTAAGGGCAAGAACTAAGATGAGACATGCACTCCCATTGCCAAGTTCACAAGCATCTGGGTGATCATTGCAGTGGCGGCCGTGAAGGATATGGAGCTCCACCAAATGGACGTAAAGACGGCCTTTCTCAACGACATCATAGACGAAGAGATCTACATAGAGGTGCCAGAGGGGGTGGAGGCGCCAGAGGACAAGGTGTGCAAGCTGCAGAAGTCCTTGTATGGACTTAAACAATTGCCAAGATGCTGGTACCAACAGATGGACAGCTTGATGGCACAACTCGGGTTCAAGCGCTGTGAGTCGGATGAGAGCGTGTACGTGCGGTGCGACAAATATATCCATCAGATTATTGTACTTCATGTGGACGACCTGATTTTGTGCTTGACGGATCTGCCGAGCCTACAATAGCTGAAAGAGCTGCTAAGAAGCAGATTCCAAATGTCGGACATGGGGGAGCTGAAGTACTACCTCGGGGTGAGCATCACGCAGAACCGGAGGGCGCGCACACGCGGGGGGTCAGCGTGGAAAACGTGGAAATATGCTTGAGGACATGCGTGGGGTGTTAGAGAGCGTTTGAGAGCTCATGACTAGCTCTCTAACGTGTATTGAGGGAGTGTCTATGATCTGTGTATATGACGAACATGTGAAAAACCCAGTAAGTGTATAATACACTTAGTGTATTTTTCACATGTTTGTGAGATACACACATCATATACACTCCCCTAATACACTTTCTCCTTTTTGAAGGAGGGGGAGGATCTCCCACTCCCATGTTGCCCCCCCCTCCAAACAGGTAAAGTGTTTTGGAGGAGTGTCTATGATTTGTGTTTCTCATGGACATGTGAAAAATACACTAAGTGTATGATACACTTAGTTTATTTTTCACATGTCCGTGAGATACACATATCAGATACACTCCACTAATTCACTTTGCCCTTTCGGGAGGAGGGGGGGATCTTTGGCTCCCATGTTGCCCCCTCCTCCAAACAGGTAGGTAAAGAATAATGGGTACATTGGAATTCAAATGTCACAATAAAGAGAACCCTTAATTTATATATGCTGAAAATGTATTTCCATAACACACATTATTTGGTGAGCACATATCTTTGAACTGTAAGGACACCTCCTAGAAGCTTCCTATATATATGTATGTAATACATAGATCATACAGCGAATAAAAGAGGAACGATCAACTATACCTCCCGGCTACGTGTTCTTCCTCACTGGTGCAGCGGTCTCGTGGTGCAGCAGGAAACATGATTGCGTCACCACCTCTACAGTGGAAGCACAGTACATCACGCTGGCCGAGGCGGCCAAGGAGGCAGTGTGGCTTTGCAGGTTGCTGAGGGAGCTGGGCGTGCCGCAGCAGGAGCCTACGGTGATGCAAGAGGACAAGACCGGCCCCATCTCACTGGCCAACAACCTGACGAAACACAAGAGGAAAAAGCACATCAACATGCGTTATCACTATGCATAGGACATGGTTGAGAAGGGGCAGGTGCTGCTGCAGCACTACAGCACGCACATCATGCTTGCAGATTGCTCGACCAAAGTGCGACCCGTGGACCGGCACACAATGAGTGTGGATGGGCTTCGGATGACCAGCTATGATGGGCTGGAGGGTGCAGCGGAAGATGAGTGAGAGGAAGCAGGATCAGTGGACATGGCAGGTCCAAATGGGAAAATATTGAAGATTTGCCCCTCTGCATGCCCAAGTGCAGCGCCAGGAGGCGCCGGCGCTGGCAAGCCGCCAGAGAGAGGAACATTCTTGTAGTTGGATCTAGCGGCTCAAGGATTGCTTGGATCTTAAAAAGGTGGACGTTTCCTGAAATTTGACGAGTCACTGAATCTTGTGGAAGTTGTTTCACCGGAATCACAAAAGTAACGAGGGAGATAGGGGCTTCCCTATTGGGATGTGCGCGGCGGCTCTGGGAGCCGGCCGCGGTTCGACCGCCGTTGAATAATTGACCGGAACAAGTAACAAAATTCCATCTGGGGATTTTGCTCCGGAAGGCTGCCGAGGCGTCCGGTGGATGATTTTCCGGATGTCAGTAGTGTAGTTTGTTACTGAGGGACTTAGCCAAAATCCTGGCTCAGAGTCCAAATCTCAGTAATACAGTTTGTAACTTGGCAACTTTGTCAAAATTCCGCGAACAGTATTCGAACCACATCAATCCCCTTCACCAAAATTGATGATTAACTCATCAAAACATACCTCAAAGGGGTGAGGGGCACTGTCACTACGTATAGGAACATGTGCATCTCTGGATTGGCATTTTGATGGGTCCTTGATGTGTGAGGGCGCCTCGGCAGGCGATATGGTGCACGCTGCCAACTGAGCGGCTGGTTTGGAATGTCGCGCTTTGGCTGAGGTAGCGGGAGCTACGGTGATCCGAATCATACATGGTTTTGTGTTGGAGAGCTCATGACTAGCCGTACAAATGTTTTGATGGTATCCATGTTCTAAAACAAATGTAGAATTGCATGATTCCCTTTGCAAAAGTGACTGTTTCACAACTCTCTTCCACTCCCATAAACATAGCGTGAGGTGACCATATTGCTCATGCTTAGACTCAAAACCCACACCAAAACAGAAAGCCGTGGACACCAAGTGCAGACCCGTTGGGGCCACATTGGAACTGCCTCCACCTGGGGGTCATTTTCTGACACTTCTCCTGTTGTAGGTACTACTGGAATGTTAAAAAATTGCCATTGGTGCAAACATATGTACATTCCACTAGTATGTTTGGGATAAAGTATGTTCACAACTTGACTTGTTTGAGCAGGACTAGGGACAACAACACATCATGTTTTAAAGAGGGCATATTATAAAAAATCCGCACTTCATGACACTCTTTCTATGTCCATTTGAAAATATTTCAGCTGTATTTTCTACAGGAGGGCTCCGATTTTTGGAATTCTCCGTCTGCTGACATCTACCATCCATGTTGTGTAAAACATTTTTCTGGCAGAAGCAACAACAATAGTGCCGTCACCCAGGGGCACCATGGAGTATCATCAAGGATCCAAATGATAGCAACAGAGATTGTGATAACATCCCACACTTTGGAAAGGCTGGGGGGACACGCGAACTTCATGTGTTGGAAGATTCATACCCACCACCTTTTGGAGGAGAGGGGCTCGTGGGAGGTGGTGAGCGACATCAAGCTGGCTCTGGCTCCACCTTTTTCACCACACATATTCAGTACGTAGTTGACAAAGATATCACAAAAGAGGGATGAAATACATAGTGTAAGAAGTATGACATTGAAGACTGTCTAGTCCTCATGTTTTTGGAGGAGAAGCTGATGGAATTGAAAATGGAGGGTGGTACAAGGAACGAGGTTTACTTCAAGAGGAAAAAGATATCGCAAAGCAGCTGAAAGTGGTCAAGAACCTTGTGGAAGAGATGCATTTCATCCTCCTCTTGCTAAGAAGACTCTCAACAAGTTACGACATAGTGTGAGAGATGGTGGAGTAATAGCCCACCCTTTATCTTGACTTTGTTTACACAGACCTGGTCTAAGTTGAACTGTGTGGTAATGTACTCAAGTCCAGTTGCGGCAGCAGTAGTGAAGATACCTTTGTGGGTATGGGCTCACGAAACAAGTAACAACAGCATTTTGGGGAACATAGAGGCAAGAAGAAAGGTAATTGCTACTATGCCAAAAGGAGGGGCACTATAATAAAGAGTCTTTCAAGTTGAAGAGGGGACAAAAGGAGTTGAAACAGTAGCAGTCATCACAAAACCAAGAGTATAGGCTGCAGAGTTTACAGCAGCAGTAGCACCTACTATGAAGTCAGAAGCAAAAAACATTAGATCCAGGTAAGAGTGCATCACTTTGGGAACATGAACATTGCCAAAGAGGTGCGTGATCATCTGTTTCCTAATTGAAGGGGTTCATGTGAACGATGTATCGGTGAATTTTCTAGTGGCAGGCTCCTTTGGTTCAAATTCCCGTCTAGGAGCATCTACAGTGCATTTTTTATCACATAATACTTTGGCAGAAGAAGAAGACTAAGCAGGGACAAAACTGTCAGAAGAATTCAGTGAGCGACGAGGACAGCAGCAGAAGTAGGCAGAAGCAATGGAACATGCGCAACCACGGCAGCGGAATGAAGGAAGCAGAAAGGCGTGGGCTGTTCCTTGAGTTAGTCGCATAGCTTGAAGAGAGGCAAAGAACCAAAGATGTGAGGTAGACAGGAGCGAGTGAGAGAAAGCGGGAGCAAAGGGAGTAATGGTTGATGCGTTCTGAGCAAAGGATTAGGGGTGCCAAAGCAAAGAGCTATGAGCTGGGGATTATTGGCAAAAGACAATGTGAGCAAGGAGCGGGTAAAGCGAAGACACGGCAGCGAAATCGCGGACCAAAGGGGAACAAGATGGAAACAACTGTTCTCGTTAACTCGGAGGGAATGACCATCCTCCGTTTATACAGTAGAAAAGGACAAGATAGCAGAACAACCGCTACTTTTCCGTTAGCCGGACGCGGGTGACACGTGTCACTTCATTAGGGAATGACTTAACAGATGGATCCCAACGGTCGAGTTGACCGAAGAGACGTTAGGTTAAGGTGGTTCGGTCTTGGACCTGAACCGTTATTGAGAACTGAGAATAACTCTTGTCGGAGTCCTTTGTTTCGACAGACCCCCTGAATCCGACAAGAGTTAGTAGGAGTATTTCTCCCAATCTACAAGAGGTTGTCCATGGCAGTGTTTGAGGAGATTCTTCCGTATGGCTCAAAGATCTTGTGGATGAGTTGAGAGCACGGGATGAAGGTCCTGGCTCATGAAGTATCGCAGCTAGGTCTTGATCCTCGATTGAGTTTTTCCTCCTTTATGGCCATTTCTGTAGTGGAGCATCGCTTGCCGAGGTACTTGTGTTTGTCAAGGATAGCATTGGTGATTGCAAATCCACCAATAAGCTGTAGATAGAGGTAGGTGTAGATCTTTGGTTGCTACTCCTGGATGTTGCTTACTTGCTTGAAATGACTCTCAGCAGCTTGTCCTTGGGAGATGTCCGCAGGAGGTTGTGGAAGTGGTGCAGGCCTCTCCATAACTGGCTCCTCGACTTCTTCTTCTCTTAGATCCACCAGATCAATTTTGAGGTATGGCTTGTCGCTGAGTTCCTTTGGGAGAGACAGAAAGTTAGGATTGTCTCTGCATGTAAGAGTGATCCATCATTGTTTCCATGCCTCTTGTTGTCGACTGAACCAGAGTTCTGGTCCATTTCTTGCATTTTCTCGAAGGTAATGAAAGGACATATCAAGGAGGTTGAAGAGGTGCCCCCAGATCAGCAGGAAGGTTACGTGGTAGAGGTGAGGAGGTTGTCGTGGGATGCGTTGGTGTTCATAGGCGCCAAGGAGAAAATCAGACATACGGTATTACTTGATGAAGATGGTGCTTGTGGTTGTTAGTACCTTGTGAGACCAGCTTTAAATGTTACTCCCATCTTCCTCAAGGGTTGAACAGTCTTTCCAGGGGTTGGCCATGGTTCTGCGATAGTTCCAGTGTATATGGAGGTTGCTGCAAAAGGACGATGCAACCAGGTGGGTTGGTGGGCGAAGATGATGAACGAGACTGATGTAGAATGGCGAAGTGATGTTGCTGGGGTGGGCATAGGGATGAAGCCACGAGTGCTGCTGAGTGGTAGGTTGCGACAAGGGAAAGACAAGCGCCGATGCATCGCAAGAAAGCTGTTGCAGAGTTGAGTGCAGGCTACTGCGAGGTGGGTAGTTTGCTCGTATATGTCCTTGTGCTGCTCGCAAATGCTGGGCCTTGCCGATGATGGAGGCAAAAGCTGATGATGAACTTGGGCGCAGTGGTGGAACCACGTGCATTGCGGAAGTTTTGGCGTGGACACATGGTGTCATAAGAGTGGCGATGCGACCGAGCGGATCCGTTTATCGAGCGGATGATGTGAGCGGATGAGGGTAAGCAAGATGATGTTGATGCCATGGGCGCAGCGGCAAAACCACGTGCGCTGCTGAGTAGAGGGGTAGAGCGTGTTAAGGGGAAGGAAGGAGCTGATGCGCCGCAAGAAAACTAGCGGCATGGATGCAGGCTGGTACGAAAACATGCAGCTCCCTCGTGCAGATCTTGGTGCTAACCACAGATGCTGAAGATTTCTGATAACGAAGAGGCAGAGAATGATAAATGAATCTAGACGCAAGGGCAAACCGTGTGCGTTGAGGAAGTTTCAGCGTGGGTGCAAGTCGTCGCAAAACAGGCAATGCAACCGGGCGGATTCGTGTGCCGAGCAGAGAATGATGATGGAAGGCAGAGGAATGACTGATGGCTCAGTGGGCGCAGGGACGAAACCACGCGCGCAACAGAGCGATTCTGAACGAGATGACGATGAAGTTAGAGCTGATGTAGAACCAGTTCGAGGAGGCAGAGGAAGCTAAGGTCAAAGCTGATGCTGGAGGATGATGCGGTGAAGGTGTGACTGTGATGAGGAGGATGTGCAGAGGTTGCTGAAGATGACTGTAGTGTGGTGAGGGAGGAAGATGAGAGTGATGGAGGAGCAACGGCAGGTGGCGGAGCATTGAAGGGAGCGGCAGTGGGCACGGGCGAGGCAACCAGTTGCTCTGTTGTGAGGAGAGTGACGGCTTGTTCCCCAGTGGGCCCGAGACCGACGAGGAAGAATACTGGTGGTGTCTGATGTCCTAACAATGAGAGAAAGTTGGGTGCAGCAGGAGAAGTCATGTGGTCACTAGAGATGTCCACGGTTATTAGGAGAGTGACGACTTGCTTCTTAGTTAGCTGTGAACATGAGCAGGAAGACTGGTGGTTTCTGATATCTTGACTGTGGACGGCAATCTGCTGTTGCTTGACAAAGAGTGGAGGCGGTGCAAGAGGGCAGCTTGAGAAGATCACAACAATGAGGCTGATGTGATGGGACAGCTGGAGAGGATGAAGAAGACGAAGGTCCTTGTGGCGGCTGAATGATGCGAGGGGATAGGTAGCGGGTGGCAGGAAGTTTCCACAAAGATGATGACAGGCAATGGCTGGAGAGCTGCTTGTGGCTGTTTTCAATGAGTCATCGATTGTTGGCCACAGGCGCTGAGTGGGCGCAGGGCTTGGTCGGGATGACGAGATGTCGCTTCAGTGTGAGGAGCAATCTAAGTGGTGCTGCTGATGTCAGCTGCTGGCGGAGCCAAGCAGCTTGACGCCGTGGTGGTGGCGGCAGATAAATGCTTGGACAAAGGAGAGGAGAGATTGTGGCAGTGAGGCGATGACTGGGTCACAGGGCACTAGGTGAATTTGCCTGAGGCTCTGATACCATGTCAGAGGGATGCAATGAGTGAAGAGGGAAATAACAGAAACAGGCAAAAGAAATGGAACATGCACAAGCACGGAAGCATAATGAAAGAAGCAGAAAGGCGTGGGATGTTCCTTGAGTTAGGGGCAAAGCTTGAAGAGAGGCGAGGAACCAAAGATCTGAGGTAGACAGGAGCGAGTGAGAGAAAGTAGGAGTAAAGCAAGTGATAGTTGATGCATGCTGAGCGAAGGATACGGGGTGATAGAGTGAAGAGCTGTGAGTCGGGGATTGTTGGTGAAAGACAAAGTGAGCGAAGAGCGGGTAGAGTGAAGACACGGCAGCCAAACTATGGAAGCAAAGGAGAACAGGATGGAAAGAACTATTCTCGTTAACTTGGAGGGAATGGACATCCTCCGTTACATAGCAAAAAAGAGCAAGATAGCAGAACAACCGCTACTTTTATGCTAGCCGGACGCTGGTAACGTGTCACTTTATTAGGAATGACTTAACAGATGGATTACAATGGTCAAGTTGACCAAACAGCCAATAGGTTAAGGTGGTTCGGTCTTGGACCTGAACCTTTATTGAGAACTGAGAATCACTCTTGTCGGAGTCCTTCATTCTTTGACAAACTGGAAGGCAGGTTTCTGCCGCTGATCCGCATAAAGGCCAATCCGCGGAGAAAGGGGGAGGGGTAGACTGGGGACCGCGTTGAAGTAGCCGTAGGTTGACATTGTCATTTGCGGCGACTTACCTACGGCTATCTCAAGTGCTTGATGTGGAAGTTGTGCAAGTGCGAGAAGAAGCAGCAGGGAGATCCGCGGTGGGGAAGGAATAAGTGAGGATCGCAGGAGGAAGCACAATCACGAAATCAATCAGGCAGAACAGCGACGGACGCAGCAATCAGGGGAGCGGCAACCGTTCTGCACCAAGGTTCGCTGCGTCTATCAAGGAGAAACACCTGGAGGACGCACCGCAGAAGAACAAAGATTCAAGGAAGAACACAAGGTCCGTGTGCATGAGCCACGGATGTAGAAGAAGAGACCCAGTAGGAGAAGGCAGAACAAGGATATTTCCCCTATGTGACTACGGACAAGACCCATGGTGTGTAGGCGCACCGCGTGGAGTCCAAGTAGGAGGATAGGGGATGATATGTGAGGGACGAGACCCACACCGTGTAGACACGACGTGCGGAGTCCTGAGTAGATAAGGCCTAGGTAGCGGTAGCCAAAGGTGTCCAGACTCTTGCAACCTCAATCACCCTTGGATCAGAATTTTGCCGTTCATGTACTCTCCTCCTCATTATCAAAGACAATTTACCCGCTCTCATCCGTGCCCTCAGCATTCCACTCCCCTGCCTTCCACTGCCCTTGAGTGTTCTGCCCGCGGTCAGCGGGACTGAGTGTGTGAAAGACCAAGCTTGGGGTGAAGTGAACTGCCGGCGGTGTCCTTCCTTGCCCCACGGCCGCGGAACGGGGTTCCGCGAAGAGGATCTAGAAGCCACGAGGTGGTGGGCTCGCGTGAGGCAAGAAGTGGACCGCGGAGTATCACTCACCGGTGAGGTTCTCACACATCGGTCAGACCTGTGGACAGTAGGGCTTTCTGTTGATCAATAGTGCCTCAAAGGGGTAGTTGCAGAAAGATCTCGGTGGAGGCCATCTGCATCAGAAGTCCGGAAACCGCACATAGTGTGGAATCGAGGGTAGCGCGGAGTAGGACAAGCGCAGAGCAAGACAAGCGCAGAAAAAGATTGTAACGCGGCAAAATTGGGGGTATCAGTGTCATGGTGCGGTGAGCGTGGACAGTTCCGCGCTCTTTGCTCAACAGAACTGCACGTGACCTTCAGATTAGTCGTTGATGTCGGCGGCCAGCTTCGTGCATCAAGACATCAGGCGCAAACACCAACAACAACAGAGGTGATCACCTGTACGGTGCTTCCCGCCGGGCCGAGCCACAACCCACGCCGGCAGCCGGGATTCTTCCTACGTGCTGTCCCACACCCCAGTCAGCTCCTCACCTGGATCTGACCCGTTCGCCCAACACTGGAGGGTGACTGAGTGGCTGGAGCAGCTGCACTCGCGACGTATCATGGAGGCGCTCGACGAGCCGGTGGAAGTGGAGAGCGTCCACAGCCATGGCAGCCACGGATCCATCCAACCTCAGCAGGGATAGGAGGACCAGGAGGACAGGCCCCTGGGGGTACAATGGTTCTCCAATGCCCAACCATCACTGGAGGTATCCTCCGGTGGTGGAGAGCTCAATGCCTATCGTGGATTGGTCTACCGGCTTTGCGGCGGACAACAACCGCCGGCAACAAGTGAGCTGGCACTGCATAATTCACCACCCCCAATGCATCTGCAACTCAAAGTGGTGGATCCCGGGGAGTTGGGCACCCCTGATTCATTTGCACCAGGCCTACAGCAGCCATACATGCACCCACCACAGCAATTCTGGGGGACCAGGCAGCTGGAGATGCCGGTATCTACCTCGGCACCAAACTCCGCACCGCTACAGGTAAACCAGTTGCAGACACATCAACGCAACCAACGACGGGAACGATGCCGGGGGCATCATCGGCACAGCCCTCGGCAATAAGAGGGACACAGCTACAGACGCATCCGTTGCAACAGCTCGTGGGGGCTGTGCAGACAAGTGATTCCACAACCCTCCGCGTCCGGACCTGTGCACCAGCACTTGAGCCAGTCTCTACCTCATCCAGGGATCCCACTGACGGGAACGGCCACGCCACTCGCCAGGATGGGTGCGCTGCAACAGCAGGTGAACTCATCGAAAGAGGTTGGGGGTGCCATGCAGACGGGGATCATGACGCCTTTCCCTGCGTCGGGGATGCGGCAACTGATGCAGCAGCCGCAGTACACGGGGACAATGGTGCAGGCAAGAATGACGGTGCAGCACTCCGTGATGGCTCCACAGATGACCCAGTCTTGCGGGGGCACCATTGAAGGGTGGACCGTAGTTCAGTGTCCTCCGCCGGGAGCCCTACCACTGATGCATCAGCAACAACCATTTGGAGGCATGGCGCAGGTAGGATCTATGATGCAATCCTCCGCGACAGCCTCGCAACCATGGGCGACTCCGCACCAGCAACCGATGAGTACCACGCAAGTGGGAGTGAGTCAGCAGTTATTCGTGCCAAGCATGCAGCAGCAGCCAACCCTGGGGGCAACACCAGCACCCCTGCCCTCCGCACGTGCGTACCAGCAACTCCATCCGTAGCAGCCAGTTGGGACCATGCCAGTAGGAATGATCCTTCAGGAACCACTACTGATGCCGCAAACCCAGCTGACAAAACAAGGCCACTCACATCCGCCACCACAGAAAATGATTGGGGCTCAGCACTCCGCTAGGACAAGGGCAGCCCACTCCCTCCCGGTTGCGCCAGCCGCAGCCGCCAATACTGAACCAATGCTTCCATTCAGCTCCGTAGCTGTGGCACCCACTGCCCAGACCTATTGGATGCCGCAGCTGATGGCACCACCAGTGCAGGGGACCCTGGTCCCGCCCCCTGGGACGACATTCTTCTCCACACCCTACGCCATCTTAATGCCAGCCCACTCTTCCTGGTATATGCCCTAGCCACCCACGCAGTCAGGCCCTCTCATATCCGTGGGGCAGCCCTCGATGCAGATGCATCATGGTGGATACTCTGCGGCACAACCGACAACCCTCCCCCCTCGACACTCTGTAACCGCATTGACGACCAACCGCAGCACCGTGCCTCAGCTGCAGTACATCCGATCTGAACCCGCGAACCTCCTGCAGCTGGACTCCTTCAAGGCGCCCCGGAGGAGGACCCCTTGATCTGGCTTAAACAAATCACCCTCTACGCCAGCATTGGCCGAATTCCACCCGACCTCTGCCTCGCTACCCTGGAACTTCATCTTCAGGATGTTATGGCAGACTAGTATAATGCACGCACACTCTTCCCATCCTTCGAGGACTTTGGCAACGCCCTCATCGAGCGCTTCAAGCAACTGAAAAAGGAGGAAGCTCTGAGGAAGATCGAGAAGGAGGTCATGCGTAAGGATAACGAAATCCGCCGATTTCTGGACCAGTTCCTGACATGGGCTTCAGTGACCAAGAACCCTCAAGGGGAAGGCCTTCCGCTGTTGTTCCTCCTGCAGAGCCTCATCCGCATGCTCCCAAATGAGGTCAGTAGTGTCATGATCACAGATCGTTACTGTTCCCTCCAAGACACGGTGCAAGATGCTACGGCCATATCCACCCGTCACCAGTATGCGCGACAGCATCATGGCGGAGACAATCACCCACCCTCCTCCTGACACACTCAGCCTCCGCAACCGAAGTCCAAAGCCTGCAACACCTGCCAAAGCCTCGAACACATTGCACGCAACTGCCCTCACCGCCGACAAGCAGCTCCGCACCCTGACCCTGTCCACCAAGATCCCATGGTCCAACAATGGCACCAGTACTACAACCTGCCTTGGCTAGGTGAGTAGCAACAGCAACAACAGCAACCGCACCAACCCCCAACCGGCCAGCCGCAGTCGGGACAAGGAACTGGTCAAGGCATTTAGCCAAACCCACAGCCGACCCTGAACCCCGCGGACGGTGCGCGCAATGTCAAGTTAGGACTGCCCATGGCTGATAACGAAACCAGAGAGGTTCCTCCCTCGTGTGAGGAGGTGGAACTCATCACGCATGCTAGCAAAATCGGAGTCCGCGGATGGGACATGCACGACTCAACGTAGGTGCAGAACGATCTGCGACGACGGGTGGAAGCTGTTGAAGCCCGGCTCCAGGATGCCATCACGGCCCGCTCCGTGCGCGCTACTGACAAGCGCCGCCTTGCGGACTCCCCACGTAGTAAGGGCCCAGCTGACACGCTACCCACATCTAATCACCGTACTGCTCCAAATGCTACAGCCAACACCACAGACCTAGTGGAAAAGCTCTTCACCACCCCCATCACATCTGTGAACTTCTTCGATTTCCTCCGCATCCACCCTAAGATTGCTCCGTGGCTAAAGGAGGGGTTCACCAGGGCCAATCGTCGCCTCAATGCTGTCGGCATCTCCCTGGACTGTACCACACCACTGCACGGCACCCAGAACACCTGTCAAGTCACAGCAGAGGCACCACTAGCCTTGAGCATAGAGGAAATGGACTGGGGATGGGCACCGCAGCCTCAGGAACCACCCTGCAGCAACGATTGCCATTGCGAGGTCGCCTGTTGTGTGCTATTGATCTGCAGGCGGACGTTCCTCACCATCATCGACACTGGAGCAACCCACACTACGGTCACACTCCACGTCCTCTTTGTGGTCAGATGGGCGGACCGCATCCTTCCCACACGCCGACTGTTTAACAACGCGGCGGGTGGAATGGACTACGAGGATGGAGAAGTGCAGGGGCTCCCCTTGCAAGTGGGGTCCCTCCACGAACTAGTGGACGTGCAGGTCACAAAGGCCCGGACTTACGACATTCTTCTGGGCAAAGACAAACTTGTTCCGCGACAGGTCGATCTCCTGTTCTCTCTTGGCGTCATGCAACTCACATTCGCGACAGGCACCAAGGAATATGCCCTCATCACAGTTGGGGACTGGGAGGCGGTACCCGTCACTGGAGGTGAGCCCTTCTCCCTCTCAGATGCCGCATAAGAAGACTCCCATATCCGTTCCCAGCACGACCTGGTCCCCACCGAAGACACACTCGACGCGGAGCAAATTCCAGTCGCGGAATGGTGTGAACTTACCGTGGATCCGGCAGAGCCAGGCGTGCGAAGCAATCTCCTCTGGTTGTGGTAGCGGGGAGAGAAAATATCCGGCAAAGGGCTCTTCCTGGAACACGAAGAGGAGTTTCACCCAACTGTCGCCCCCTCGCTGGGACCACATCCTACACCCCCGTCTATCCCAAGCACAAAACAAGACTTCTGCAACTTTCTTGACCTTTTCTCTTACATCTTTGCTGGCTCAACGACCGACCTTGGGGTAGTGGACGCTTTCCACATCATCTCGAATGGGATAGCTGTCCCCACTAAGCAGAAAGTCCGTCCCATACTTCCTGACTAGGAGCGGATCATCACCAAAGGCCTTGCAGAGTTCAAAGCACAAGGGGTGATCGTCCCCATTGTAAGCCCACGGCGCGCCAACTTGGTTATTGTCGGTAAACCCGATGGATCCAAGCGGTTCTGTGTCAACTTCCGAGACCTCAGCCGGGTCATAGAAGAAGACGCATATCCCATGCCGCTGATTGTTGACATCCAAGAACGCCAGCAAGGGCGCGAATGGTTTGCAAAGCTGGATATCAAGGCAGCCTTCCATGCTGTCCCCATGAATCCAGACTCCATCGCCAAGACCGCCTTTGTGACACCAGAGGGACTCTACGCCTTCACTCGCATGCCCTTCAGCCTCCGCAACGCCAGCGTGACCTTCCAGTGCGTGATGGACTCCATACTCCACGGCATCCCCAATGTGAACTGCTACATTGACGACATCACGGTGGCTGCCCATAGGTTTGTGGAACTCTTCACATCTCTCACTGTCGCCTTGTCCGCTCTTCGTGCTGCTAATCTCAAGCTGAAAGCCACAAAATGCTCCATCGGCGCAGCGGAGATGGAATTTGTGGGATTGCGCAAACGGCAACAAGACGGACCCAAAAAGATCGCGACGGTCCAGGAGTGGTGCCAGCCTACCATTGCGATGCAAATCAAAATCTTCCTCGGACTTGTCTCGTTCTATAGTAAGTTTGTCCGCGACCACGCCCGCATTATCCGCCCCTTACAGCAACTTACCCACCAAGACGTGCCCTATGATTGGACAGTTAAGTGTGCAGTGGCATGGGCGCAGATCAAACACCGGCTGGTTACAGCGCCCATGTTGGAGTTCCCCGACTTCAACCTCCCCTTCTCCATCACCACTGACTGGTCACGGGATGGACTTGGCGCGGTACTGTCGCAAACGGTCCAAGAGGCCGTCCAACGGGTGATCACCTACACGAGCCGAGCGCTCACGGAAGGTGAGCGAAAGTACCCACCGGTGAATGGCGAGTGCCTGGCCGTGCTTTGGGCTCTCCAGAACTTCCTTGATTACATCAAGAATGGTAAGCCCTTCACCGTCTTCATTGACCACCAGGCACTCTTGTGGCTTCTCACCACTTAGAACCACGAGGGTTTCTTGGCCAAGTGGGCCCTTCTCCTACAGGGCTACAACATGAAGATCAAGTATCAGCCCGCCCTCGCAAACCGCAACGCAGACGCCCTCAGTCGCCTTCCCCGCGAAGCATGGCCAAACCCCACGGACCGGCAGGAGAAGCACGCCAAGGAGCTACCCGCACCACTACCTGCTAACACCGAGCCCCATTGGGAAGGTGTTGTCCGCGAATTCACGAACGATGAGCAGAATATCGCACATCAGCTGCTGTCCAAACTGGAATCCTCCGAAAACTCGGACTCCGCAGAAACCCTTCTTGTCCTTCCCACTCATGGCCTCCAGCTTGCCTGCCGCTATAACCCCACGATCCACGGCTGGACCCTGGAGGAGATTGCCGCGCACCTCCCCCCACGCTCTATGCTTCCGCGACCCCATCGTGTGCCCCCTACTGCTCCACCCGTGGTCCACCCACCATCCACACTGACTACCCCCTCTGCCTCCCATCTCCTTGACGACGGCCACCCTCTTCCATTGGTTGACTTTCTACTCCACTCCCCTACATCCGTGGACCGTCTCCAGAACCTCTTCTCCTCCCTCAACTCCTCCCTCTCTTCCGTTGGTATCCGCATCTCTTGTACCCTCGACTGCGATCTGGGGGTACGCATGCTTGCCCACGAAATCCTCACGGCTCACTCACGCGTTCGGGCAGCCGCTGCTCCAGTACCGCGCACTTGGGCTCCCGCTCCCATGATTCCCGGACCAGCCGCGCATGCTGAGATCCACGTGGCATGGTGTTATGTATGGGTGTACGGCCGTAAATTTGTGGCCATCGTGGATACTGTTGCCACACACACCACAATCGTACTGTGCATGGTCAGCACCCTGAACATCCCCCATCTTCTTGAACCCACCCGGCTCCGCTTCTCCATCTCCACTGGCGCCATCGATGCACCCATCGGCCAGATCGTGGCCCTCCCCATGCAGGTGGCAAACGTTCATGCAGTGCACACCGTATAGGTCTACAACGTGCAGACATACGACATGCTCATGGCGGCGGACTGGCTCGCACCGTGCAAAGCCGATATATTGCTGGGCGTCGGCGTTCTCAGTCTCATTTCAGCTTCCGGCGTCCGATCTTTCATCCCGTTTTTCACTTTGCCTCGCCCACTCTAACTCTCTCCTCCCATGGTTACTGCACCAACCGGCACCGGTACTCGACTCACCCGACGCATCACACGAAGCTCAGATTACAACTGCGGAGCAGCCTCCCAAATGGCTCACCCTTCTAGCGCGGAGACCGCGCCTTCAACAAGGGGGCGGGGGACAACAAGACCACAGCTGTGAAGAAACTCCACGGGCCAGGCCGCGGCACCTGTTGTCAGCGCAAGACATTCCGCGACACACAGGTCAACATCCCCTACAATAATAGCTGCAGCCTCGCCACGACCTGCTCCCGCCATGACTCCAAGACAAGGACAAATTCCGGCAGGCGTGGAGTCATTAGGGGCTGCACCCCCAACAGCAGTAATCGCGCCGAGGGCACCGGCTGGCGTGTCACGGCCACCTGGCCCTTCCGCACCCACCGCGCACTCTTATTCCCCACTGGCCTCGAGAGGCAGCCTAGCCCAGGGCTCACCGCACTCTCTGCTCAGTGCAGGAAGGGTGATGGAAGGCGCATGGACCCAGCTGGAAGGGGAGAGCTATGGTGACAGCGGAGATCAACCCAGGGCTACTCGACTGCTGGACGTGGTTAGTAGCGTCATACTGCACCTACAGACCAAGCTCCTGGACGTAATCCGCACAGACCTGGTGGAATCGTTCTTTGATCGAGCTTGGCAGGTTGTCTTGAAGGGCGCGGCCAAGGGTGCCATGGCCCTCAGGCAGCATGGGCAACAAGAACAGCTGCTGGAATGGGTAGGCGCAGAGCGTCTCATCGCGGCGCTTAGCGACGTCTTGAACCTCCACCCGGAACAAGCACGCGACATGGCAGGTGTGGCGGAATTCCTCGACATAGACTAGCCAGATCTCTCATTGAACGCCGCCCGCTAGTGGTGGCTCCATGTGTGCCGGGACCAGAAGTGAACCTACGCGGTAGTATGTGCATCTCCTCCAGGAACGAGCCCGGGCCCGCACCATCTATCACATCCACCAGATGCCAGCAGGAACGGCAGAGGCGTCGCACTGGAGATTCGTGTCAAATTCGTGGAGGTGGGGTTACCTGCTTTGAGCCACTGCCGCCAGATGGGGAACACAATACATGTCCCAGGAACTCACATGCATCATCGCGACGGAACGACAATGCGACGGCTGGTAAATGGCCATCAAAAAATTCTGGTGCCTGACCCTTGAGGGTGTAGCGCGCCACCGGATTGGAGCTACGGTGGCGGATGAACTATGGACAACGCTCTGACAAGCGGGCCAATCGCTGAGAGGGGAGACGGTGCCACATTGGGCTAGGGAAGTCGCGGAGGTGTGCAGAGAGGAGAAGAACCGCAATTTTGCTAAAGCGGAGGAGGCCCAGGAGTACCTCCAGGAATCACCCGAGCTCACACAAACGCGGAATAGACTGCAAGCTCTGTGGTAACAAGAGGAGAAAAAGCAGAGGAAAGAAGTACTTGTGGTGGCAGAACGCATGGCAACAGAGCTAGCAGCGGCGGAAGAGACTGCGGAACAAGAAACGAAAGCAAGAAGTAGAGAGGCGGCAGAGAAAGCAGCTGCAAAAGCAACACATGCAAAAGAGAAGGCAGTTGCTGAATGAGCGGCAGCGGAAGCAGTAGTAGCGGAATAAAGGGCAACGGCCAAACGAGCGGCAGAAGTGGTGGTGGCTGCAGAAGAAAGGGCAGCAACTGAACGAGCGGCAGCGGAAGCAGAAGGAGCGGAAGGAGCAGCGGCAGTAGAACAAGAAGTGCAGGCAAAACGAAGGGAAGCGACGGAACAAGAGGCAGCGGAAGAGAAGGCAGCTGTCAGGCAAGCGACATCAGGAGCAGCAACGGCAACAGCTAGACGTGCCATGAAGAAAAGAACGGCAGAAGAACGGGTACCAACGGAGGCAACAAAGGCGGCGGTAGCCAGAGAAGCCACCAGACGGGTAGGCACGAAGGGACAAAATGCAAGAAAGGTGGCGCGAGGCAATACCATGACGGGGATAGCAGTTGCAGAAAAAGAGATCTGGAGGGATGCACCGCGAGCTATGATGTCGGAGGCCTCACTTGATAGGAAGGCCAGGCTCCAGGCAGCAGCGGTGGCGGCGGCCAAGGCCGTGGCATCCCTTGCAGCCAGCAAACAGGCTGCTCGTCCCACGACGCTTGTGTTAGCCACATGGCCACTCCACATAGGGAGCCGGCCCCAGGTGGATAGGCCCCATGCGCGGAGAAAACTCCGACATCTCGCCAATGGGATCAAGGAAAGCAAGCGGCGGATGAGAGCACCGCTCAAGAGCCCTCCGCCAAGCCCAGCAAGCAATGCCCCTTGCTCAAAGATACCCTCCCGAGCATTGACCTAAGATAGCTGGCTTTGGCCCAGCGGGAAGCCGCCCATGCAGCAGAACTACTCCTCGCGGTGTTCCGCAAAGTCCCAATGCCAGCCCACATGGTCCCAGCTCAGCTTCGGCCCATTCGAGAGGGAGCCGGCGTAGCGGCTCCGCGCGAAGAGGTCCCAAAGGAGGCTGCTGTAGGAGCAACAACCAAGAGAAAGACAGGCGCGGTGGTGCTCTCGGAGCTCTGCGAGTCGCCACAAGAAGACAAGGAGGAGCGATCCATTGTGAAGGGGCAAGGACTGCTACGAATCTGTGAGGGGCCGGCACGGTGGCAACATGAAACGAAGGTGATTGAAATCCACGACGGGCGGGGGAGAAGACATCTTGGACCTCCAGAGACACGTCTGCGGGACCAGTGGGACGAAGGGGAGTTGTGAGTGGTGGGGATCCTCTGGCTCTTCACAGCACCAGATAGCTTGGACAGGGAACCCCCTGTCTACGACAAGGAGAACCGACGGCGACTGCAGGTGATGAAGGTGGAGCAGGATAAGAGGAGGGTGCAGGGGTTGCTAGGGAAGGAGCCAGAAACAAAGAGAAAGCGGGAAGAATGAAGGGACCGATGGAGACACAGGAGTGGTGGATTTGGCAGACGGCCCACATCCTCCTCCGCGCCAACACCAGGGAGTAGCAGAAGGCAGAAGCACGGAAGGTGTACAAGGCCCTAGAGACAAGGCTTGGAGTGGATTTTGACAGGCGGAAGGAAGATGATATTGCCCGCCTTTGCAAACACTATGTATGGGAGGGTAGCCGCCTCTGCAAGGTTACTCCGCGGGTCCTGTGGGTACCCCCGCCCACCTTACAGAAGGCCATGGTTAAGGCATACCACTGCGACCACCACTCCAGCATCCAGGCACTCAAGGACCGCCTGACCCCCATCCTGCACGTGCCGAATCTGGCAGCATTGGTCAAAGAGGTGGTGTAGCAATGTGTACCCTGTGAGCGGAGCTGGAAAATCACACCACGGGACATGACGCTTTTGCAGCCATCCCCCAGCGGTGAACCCCTGGAGTGGGTTATCATCGACTTCCATGGGCCTACGGGGTCACCGCGCACAAGGCAATAGGTACTGGTTCGGCGCAGTGGACCATTTCACAAACGACCTGTGGGTCCGTGCAGTCCCCGACAAGTCCTCAACCCAAGCTGTACGTTTTATCGAGGAGGAGATTTTCTTCTGGTTTGGTGGGTGCAACGTGGTGCATAGTGATAATGGCACCGAGTTTATGTGGGCCTTCCGTGAGGAGCTCGTGGAGTGGGGCGCACAGCATGTGCACTCCGGGCAGTACTGACCCGAGTCCCAGGGTCAGGTGGAGAGGGTACACGACATCCTGGAGTGGGCGGTGGCGATGGCGGAGAGCAACAACTAAGGGGAGACCCTAAAGAAGACAGCGCACTTCATCAACATGACACGCAGTAATGCAACCTCATTCTCTCCGCATCTCCTCCTCTTCGGGCAACCTCTGCGCGTGGCCCAGGGCATGCCACAGAAGCCGTTGCGGCTACCCCTGGAACCAGAGAAGGAGAAGGATGGACAGACAGAGGAGGAACGGGAAGCCACTAAGGATAGGGAGGTGTAAGAATGGTTCCAGGAGTGCTGTCGGAGGATGAGCGCGGTAAGAGCGGAGGCAAGGCTGCGGGCATCCATCTTGGTATGGTGTGGATGCGATGTTGCCAACCAACAGCTCAACCACCGGCCGATCAAGGAGGGGAACCTGGTTTACCTCCATCCCTTTCCAGGCGCGGGGCATGAAGCTGGGGAGGCACGGGAGGTATATTGCATGGCCAGCGTGGACGTTGGACACATCTGGCTGGAGGGGCCGGATGGGTTTAGCAACCGCAGCTACCCTGCCAACGAATTCGTGCTTGTATCTCTGGCCTGGAAGACACACATCCCTGTAGCAGGCGGAGCACTTCCCCCGCTCGCGGAACGTAAGCGGTCAAGAGGCTAGAAAGCGGAGGAGGTGTTGGAGAAGTGCGAGACACAGGTGTCGGAGCAGGAGCAGGAGTGGAGCCAGAAGCCCCGGGCAGCTGAGCCAGAGGAGGGCTCCGACGTGCAGGAGGTGTCTGCGGGTGAGGTGCAGGCAGAGCAGCGACGGCGGGTGAAAGGACGAGGGGGCTTGCAACTGGAGCAGCGAGAGCAACAAGAGCGACAGACGGCCACCAGAATGTAGACCCCGATAGCATCCGCCACCACTCTGCGGAGGAGCACATCCATGATCCCCCGCGAACTGTCCACATAGATGGACCCTTGTGTGTTGTGTGGGGAAAATCTCCCTGCGGAGCCACTCCTCAAGGTCGTGTGCCACATCTGTGGCAATCCGACACATCAGGGGAACACGAAAAGCTGCATCGGACTGAACCGTACCTGCGTGAGGTGCGTAAACCAGGCCAAGGAGGAGGAAGCGGAGAAGAAGGATAAGGAGGACGGGGAGCAAGTCCAGGCTCGGGAGGAGGGCAAGCACGTGGACGATGGGATCCAGATGAGGAAAAGGAGGATGAAGAGGAAGAAGAGGAGGAGGAGGAGCAGGCAGGAGCACGGCGAGGCCCGCGTACGGTCTCTGGAGCCACCATGAAATGGTGGCTGGAGGAGGGTCGGCTGGCGGACGGGGACCACGGATGAAAGGAGAGGGAGAACAAGACATGTGCCCAATGCGGGCATAGCTGGGGTGTGATGGTGATACACTGCAAGGTCTGCCTCCACAAAGTATGTGAGAAGTGCTTGGAACGGCCGCGGGATGAGGAGGGAGGACGGAGCGGACCCAAGGTATGAAGGAAATGCCACTGAGGTATACAGATGAAGCCCGGAGTCTTGAGACCGCCCCGAGTGAACGAAGAAGGAGAGGAGATGGATTCGGAGGACGAAGAGCAGCTAGGTCCGTTGGAGGAAGTGCCGCCCACCGCGAAGTGTCCCACCTACATCAAAACCGTGGGAGAAGGCGAATGCTGCACCGACTGCGGCAGGATCACCCACCAGGCTTGCTTGGTCATGGGCAACTCACCCTCGACAAGTCACTGCCATGGGTGTGTCAGAGAAGCACTCATGGAAGAGAACGGCTAACTCGTATTTGACAAAGTCACCATGTCGCCACTCTGCGGAGGATGCGAAGCAGACCTGGAGGGATTTGGCAAGGCCTGAAAAATGTGCAGGAAGATGTGTCACCTGCAGTGTGGAGGACGAGGGAAACAGGGAATCTTGACCTGTAGTCACTGCCAGGCCAAACCACGGAAGGACAAATGGAAGTTCCCCAACGTACATCACCTCCGAAGTGGGGACGGCTACATGGGCCAGCTGAATGGAACAATCTACCGATGCGAGCACTGAGGGCAGTTCACTCATGAGGCGTGTGCCGCAGAGGTGGGGCGGAACGAGGAAGGAAGGGTGATCTACCGGTGTTTGAGCTGCAGGAGATACGAGCAAGCACCACACTGCTCCTCGTGGAAACAGCTCATGGGTGCAGAAGCACCTACAATCGAGGCGCGGTTTGACGGATGCAGACCCTTCATCGACAGCAGATGCACGTAGAAGTATCAGCGAGAGGGAGGGGATGTGGAGATATACTGCGGACCATACCAGAACCAGAACCGCCTCAGACCTTGCAAAACTTTCAGACGCCTACCGCGTTGATAGACTATGGGACAGAGTCTTGTGAAAAAGGGGGTTGGGGACATAAGTGTCACACGGGTTTCTGTTGCTGATCCGTGGAGAGGCCAATCCACGGAGAAAGGGGGTTGGGCAGACTGGGGACCGTGCAATGCACGCTAGCTCCCGCGGGAAGCCCGGTCGAGCAAGGGTTAGCGCGGAACTTAGTGAGAATGAAGATGAGCCACTCAGCGGGAAGCAGCCGCAGGTTGACATTTTCATCTGCGGTGAGGTACCCACGGCTATCTCAAGCGCTTGATGCGGAAGCTGTGAAAGGGTGGAAAGAAGCCGCAGGGAGATCCGCGGTGGGGAAGAAACAAGTGTGGACCGCAGGAGGGAGCACAATCATGAAATCAACCAGGCAGAATAGCGGACGGACGCAGCAATCAGGGGAGCGGCAACCAATCAGCACCAAGGATGGCTGCGTCAATCAAGGAGAAACACCTGGAGGACGCACCACGCAAGAACAAATATTCAATAAGGAACACGAGGTCCGTGTGCATGAGCCACGGATGTAGAAGAAGAGACCCTGTAGGAGAAGGAAGAAGAAGGATATTTCCCCTGTGTGACTACGGACAAGATCCGCGGTGTGTAGGCGCACCGTGTAGAGTCCAAGTAGGAGGATAGGGGATGATATGTGAGGGATGAGACCCACGCCGTGTAGACGCAACGTGCGGAGTCCTGAGTTGATAAGGCCTAGGTAGCGGTAGCCGAAGGTGTCCGGACTCTCGCAACCTCAATCACTCTTGGATCAGAATTCCGCCGTTCATGTGCTCTACTCCTCATTATCACAGACAATTTACCCGCTCTCATCCGTGCCCTCAGCATTCCGCTCCCCTGCCTTCCACTGCCCTTAAGTGTTCTACCCGCAGTCAGCGGGACTGAGTGTGTGAAGGACCAAGCTCGGGGTGAAGTGAACTGCCGGCGGTGTCCTTGCTTGCCAACGGCCGCGAAACGGGGTTCTGCGGAGAGGAGCTGGAAGCCACGAGGTGGTGGGCTCGCGTGAGGCAAGAAGTGGATCGTGGAGCATCACTCACCGGTGAGGTTCTCACACATAGGTCAGACTTGTGGGCTGTAGGGCTGTCTATTGATCAATAGTGCCTCAAAGGGGTAGTCGCGGAAAGATCTCGGTGCGGGCCATTTGCATCAGAAGTTTGGAATCCGAACATAGCGCGGAACTGAGGGTAGCGCAGAGTAGGACAAGCGCGGAGCAAGACAAGCGCAAAAAAATCATGTAACGTGACAATATTGGGGGTATCACAAACACCACCATCCAAGGCAATGTTTTGCATTAACAGGGTTAAAATGGTAGAGGGACGGGCAAATTTCACATTTAGGAAGATCCATATCCACTTCTATGTTGACTAGAGGGGCTTGCCGGAGGCGGTGAGCAGTAACGAGCCAGCTCCAATTCCATAGGAAAAAGAGACCACTCTAGTGTAGGTGGTGGTTGGGATAACTCTGTCCCGGTGCAGCTCATACAATTTCTTCTACAACCATACTAGTAGTATATGAGGAGTGGCAGAAGAAGGTCTGGCAAGCCTACAGGTATTTGTTTAACACCATCTTGAACGTCAATCCTTGGTTCATGAGTGAGAAGGCTATGACAAAGGAGGGTTGCGACACATTGTGCAACAAATACGAGACCAAGGTCCCTACATTCTTCATGTTTTGGAGGAGAAGATAATGGAAGAAAAAATATAGGGTGATGAAGGGATGGAGGCGTATGTGGACAAGGAAAAGGAGCTGGCAAAGTAGTTGAAGAAGAACAACAACCTTACGGAAGTGACTCACCTCATCCTCCTTTTGCAGAGGGGAATTCCAATGACCTATGACACGGTGGGAGAGATGCTAGAGTGCTAGTCGACTCTTGACCTCACCTTCATCTAAACACACACCTGGTGTAGGTTGAACTGTTTTGCAATAAAATAGAGCACCATGGTGGCAACAGTACTGAATTAGATTTCATGGTCATGGGCTCACCCAACCGATAACACTAGTAGTCTTGGAAACTTAGAGGCAAGAATAAAGTGAAGTTCCACTACTTCTACTAGGAGGGCATTACAAGAAAAAGTGCTTCAAGTTTAAGAGGCACAAGAAGGATAAGCAGCAGCAACAGTCATCGTAGTAGTATCAGCAAAACAAACAGACTCCAAAGCAGTAACAACGGTCATAGAAGTGTGAGCAGCAGTAACAGAAACATGAGAGAGGTGTGCATCAATTTGGGAACATGAACATGACCAAGGAGGTACATTCCCGTCTCTTCATGGCAAAATCCGACTTGTCACATGTGGAGAAGGGAGACATTACGTGGAAGAAAGACTCAGGGTGCTATAAGAGTCTGACACACCATAAGGAGGTGCTCACACAGCTGTTTTCCATCCCTTCTCAACATTTTTCTTTGGATGATGATATGGTGGTATATACTCAGGGGATTGGGGTTGTGGAGGTTTGGTTAGAGACCCCATGCCGCATTCAATTGGGAGTATTCCATGGTGTGTTGTACGTACTCGATACTGCATACAATCACCTCTGAATTGCCTCTCCCTCAAACACAGGAGTGCGTATTGTATTGGATGATGATAATCTATATATTCAACGAGGATAATGGAGAAGAGTTAGCCAGGTCTGTTGAGGGTGACATGTATCACCTACTGGGAGCACCCAAGATCCTGTGTGAGTTATGTTTTGAAACAATGATGTAGGTAACAGATTTGGAGATATGACATGCACGCTAAAGCTACATCTGCATGCGTGCCTTCAAGAAGTCCCAAGCAAAGCACATAGTACATGATCTGCCTACCATCTCCAACTTTGAAAACCAACTGTACATTCGCTATTTCGAGGAGAAGTAGCACCGTGAGGCATTCTTTGGAACAAGGAAGGGTGCCCGTTGGATACTGGAGCTAGTTTACACATACGTGTGTGGCCCAATACAAAGCTTTGGAGAATCTATGTATTTCCAAACCTTTGTTGATGAGTTCAGATGTTATACTACTGTATACTTCCATGCTTCCAAGGACAAGTACTTTCACAGATTTCAAGAGTTTAAGCCCATGGTCAAGAACCAGACTGGAACAAGGTGTTGCATAAATGTTTGTGGTGGTGAGAACCTGAGTAAGGAGTTCCAAGATTACCTTGTAGGGGTGGACATTAAGGTGTAACCACCGCGCCATACTCTCTACAATAGCATGGTATAGCGGGTCATGCCAATCGTATGACTGTCAAATTGGCATGCTCCATGCTTCACGTGGCTAGGCTGCTTACGACCCCGGGGCCAAAGCATGAGCACTAAAGTCTATATTGTGATTTGCAGTCCAACCAAGGTACTTGAGCAAATGATTCCGTACAAAGTGTGGTTTTGACAAGAAGCCGAACGTGGGTCATATCTGTATGAGGAATGTAGGATCCTTGCTCTCATCCTTCTTGCACTATGTATTCCACCCCTCATTTTTAGTAGCCTTGTCACTCACGTACTAAAGATGCGGGTTGGAGATGCTGTTGAAAATTAGCCTTTAGGCATGCCTATCCTTCTTCCTCTGTGGTGTCGTCCCCACCACCACCTATACTAGAGTGATGCCTTTTGCTCGTGGAACCAGAGTCGGCTCATCACCACTCACCACGTCCGACAAGCTCCTCCCATCGTAAAAGAGACGGTACAGATCTTCCATGAACATGAGGTTTGTGCATCCCTCCAGTCTCTCCAAAGACTGTGTTACTGTGAAGACGCCTACTACTGCTATTTTGGGCCTTGGTGATGCTCAACCCTGCCCTTGGATAGTGGTGCTTCCCTTGCTTCTGCTGCCGATGCTCTAAACTATCTGTCTGATAGAAAAATGACTGCAAAGGCCAGCAGACTAGGAATGTGGAACATCTGAGCCCACCACTGAAAACATTAACTCAAAAACTTTCAGATTTATCCATCAAAAAGGTTCATCAGCAGGTGATTTTGAAGGATATGCCCTCCTAAGAAACAGGGTATGCTTCTGGTGCTATACTAGCTGAGATCTACCTGATTGTGAACGTTGTTTCTCTGAAACGTACAAATGAAATCCAAATAGTTTTGTACCGATGGAAAGCTTAGGAAACATACTTTGATTTGTATTTGCTACTTTTTTAATTTGAGCAAGAAACAACAAAGTTATGGTCCTTAAAAAGCAACAGTATTACTTAGAGAGAAGGGTGTAGTCCTGGCCGATCTTGTTTTGAGCATAACTGCGAATTCGACGATTGGATATTGATATGTGAGAAATGCCTAGAACAGCCAGGGAATGAGGAGGGAGGACAAAGCGGACCCAAGGTATGTGGAAAATGCAGCCGAATCATGGAGATGCGGCCCGGAGTACGGAAAACACCCTGGGTAAACGAAGAAGGAGAGGAGGTGGAGTCGAAGGACAAAGAGGAGCAGGGTCCGTCGGAGGAAGTGCCGTCCACCGTGAAGTGCCCCACCTGCATCAAACTTGTGCGAGAAGGCGAATGCTGCACCAACTGCGGCAGGATCACCCACTATGCTTGCTTGGTCACAGGCAGCTCACCTTGGGCAAGACCCTGCCACGGGTGTGTAGGCGAAGCACTCATGGAAGAGGACGGCGCGCTCTTATTCGACGAGTCCACCATGGCGCCACTCTGCGGGGGATGCGAGGCAGACCTGGAGGGGTTCGGCAAGGCGTGCGGATAGTGCAGGAAGACGTGTCACCTGCAGTGTGGAGGACAAGGGAAAGATGGGATCTAGACCTGCCACCGCTGCCAGGCTAAGCCGCGGAAGGGCAAATGGAAGTTATCCAACCTACGCCGCCTCTGCAGTGGGGATGGCTGCATGGACCAGCTGAGCGGGACGATCTACTGATACGAGCACTATGGGCAGTTCCCCCATGAGCCGTGTGCCGTGGAGGTAGGGCGGAGTGAGGAAGGAAGGGCGATGTACTGGTGTTCAAGCTGCAGGAGATACGATCAAGCGCCACACTACTCCTCGAGCAAAAAGCTTATAGGTGCGGAAACACCCACAATCGAGGCGCGTTCTGAAGGATGCTGACTCTTCGTCCACAGTGGATGCGCGTTGAAATATCAGCGAGAGGGAGGGGATGTAGAAACATCTTGCCGACCATGCCAGAACCAGAACCGCCCCAGACCTCACGAAAAATTCAGACGCCTGCCACGCTGAGAGACTCTGAGATAGAGTCTTACGAAAGGGGGGGGGGGGGGG
>SZWC01003475.1:95235-120455 GCA_023375785.1 Penium margaritaceum
ATTTCAGCTAGGAGAAGATATCACCCTCAGGATCACGGTTCCACACTGAGCAGTTCCTAGGCAATCACTTGCTAGCAACTGTGTCCACTTAACACTTGGTCACTTTCGCGCGAGGTGCTAGTCAAAGACTAACTCCTGGGGCTTAGACCAACCAGTGTCTTCTTTATACTGTTCCTTAGTTGGACAACTCTGTGAGGAGCATCTAAGGCCAGATTGTGTAATTAGAATGAGGAATGAGCCTGGTACATATAGTCCTAGGCCTGGCTTCTAAGGTGTGTGGGTAGTGACACTTTTGGGGTGGTCACTCCACACCACCTCACCAGTCCGCCAATTGGCGCATCCACTGACCGCCAAGTGGCACACTCTCCTCATGCATGGAGAAATGTGTAAGAAACTTCCCCTGTGCTAGAAGGTCAAAAAACCTCCTGCGCACATCAAGGCTCGATCGCAGGACCTGTTGTCCCTAAGTCCAACATGCTATCCATTGCGCTACACTTCTGGTGTCTCGCTTGGACTTGCACCACGAACAAGGTTTGGGGGACTTACTCCAAGGGAGCAGTGCATGCCCAACCTGTCCGTCAACCCATAGCAGTGGCCATGGGGCATAGAAGAACAACAGCTTCCACTTGTGGATGTGGGAGTTTGAGTTCTTCCTCGATGACAAGTGCCTGCTTGAGCTGGTCAAGGGTGAAGAAACTGCCCCTCCGGATGCCGCGACGCCGGAGGAAGTGGAAACGTACAAGAAGCGCAACAAGAAGGCGCTTGCCTTGTTGGTATATGCGCTTGCTCCGAGGCAGCGCTCCCTCATTCAAGGATGCACGGAGGCCGCAGAGGCCTGGAAGAAGCTCTGCACCATCTATTCATCTACCAACCTTGCTAACCAGCTCTTCGTCTTCAAGAGGCTCGTCACCCTCCTTGCTAATGAAGGCGACGACATCATGGAGATCCTGCAACAGATTCAGTCCCTTACTGCCGAGTGCATAGCCACCGGGTGGAAGGTCGACCCTCAGCTGCAAGCCATGATCCTCCTTCTGGCCTTGCCGGACAGTTGGAGTCCCATGATCACCGTCGTTGGCGGCTGCTCCGTCGATGAGTTGAAGTACCCGAAGGTGGCTCAGTACGTCCGCAACGAATGGATGCGGTGCGGTTGTAGAGAGATCGAGATCAAGTTTCGCCTATGCCGTCCATCCTCAAGGTGGAGGGGGAGGCAAGAAGGGGAAGGGTGGAAATCAGGGCACCAAGAAAGGTGACAAGAAGGGGGAGTGCTACAACTGTGGCAAACAGGGCCACTACGCACGCGACTGCCTGAACAAGAAGTCGGACCAGCCCGGGAAGGGCGGGAAGAAGGATACCCAAGCCATGATGGCCAGGGAGTCTACCGACTTGATGGATCCGGACGTCACGGTGATTGACTCCGGATTAGGCCGCCACATGCGATGCAACCGGGCGGCATTCGTCACCTACAAAGCCACTGAGCGGTGCATGAAAGTCTCCAACGGTAAAACGGAGTTGGTCGCGGGCGAAGGCAATATTTGCATCGAGTCAGTGGTGAACGGGAAAATCATTCCGAGTACCATCTACGATGTGCTCCACATGCCCAACTTTGGGGCAAACCTGCTGTCAGTGATCCGTCTTACCGACAAGGGGCTCGAGGTACTCTTCAACAAGAAGGAGGCTATCATCCGAAAGGAGGGGGACGGCGAGGTGATTGCACGTGGCAAGAGGGAGGAGGAACTATACCTTCTCCGTACCAAGGTTATTGCCGATGCGGTGAGGACCGGCGCCGCCAACCTCGTGACGAAGGATGAAGGGGACCTGGACCTATGGCATCGTCGCCTATGCCACATCGCTCCCTCAACTGTGAGGGACATGGCAAAGAAGGAAGTGGTTCGGGCTCTTGAGGTCAAGAGCCTCGACACAGCTAAGAATGCCGTGTGCGAGCCGTGCGTGATCGGCAAGGCAACACGGCAAGCGTTCGATGGCAAAGGGACGCGTGCATCGGCGAAGTTGGAGGTGGTCCACACTAACGTATGTTGACCATTCAAGAAATTCATTGGGGGCACTTGCTACTTTGTGACCTTCATTGACGACCACAGCCGCAAGCTCTACCTCTACATCATCAAGAGGAAGAGCGATGTCTTGTCGTGTATACAGGAGTTTGTGGCGGCTGTGGAGCGGCAAACGGAGTTGAAGGTGAAGGCGTTCCGGAGCGACAACGGCGGCAAGTACGAGGGCTGCTCGGCATGGATAAAGAGCAAGGGGATCGCGTGGCAGAAAACTACGCCACACTCTCCGCAGCAGAACGGCTTTGCCGAGAGGGCGAACTGCACCATCCTTAACATGGTCCGGTCCATGCTGAGTGATGCCGGCCTCGCGCAGCGGTACTGGGCAAGGCGGCACGGACAGCGGCGCACATCATGAACCTGACGCCGACGAAGCCACTAAAAGACGCGGAGTCCAAGGTGTGGTATACGCCACAAGAAGTGTGGAGCAGGAGGAAGCCAACTGTGGCACACCTCCACACATTTGGTTGTGTTGCACATGTTGTTGTGCAGGCACGGGAGGGGCGGGGCAAGCTGGACCAGCGGACTCGCCGGTGCATCTTCGTCGGGTACGAGAGCAAGAGCAAGGCGTAACGGCTCTTCGACCCACGGAGGCAGCAGATGGTGAAGAGTCACGACGTCACATTAGACGAGGCTAGTCATTGGACGGACAAGGACGCGGGTCTCTCCAAGTGTGGGGAGTTGCTGCCACTCCTTGAGGGGGAGACACCGGAGGACGCAAAAGAGCGTGATGTCCCATCGGCTCCAACCGGCGAGAACCATCCGAGGGATGGGGGAGCGGCTGATTTGCATTCAGCCGAGTCGGACAATGAGTCTGAAGCGCCGGCAGTAGTGGAGCTGAACAAGGAGGTGGGAAGTGAGCCCGCATCTCCACGCTCCCCAAGACAGGGGGAGCAGGACAGCGGTGCGAGTGACACCGCAAGGCGGCAGCAGCAGTAGTAGCCCCAACAGCAGCAACCCCGGAGAAGCGGACGCGCAAGGAGGATGGCAAAGAGGTACGATGCTGTAGAGGGCATCTAGACTGGGCTCGCTCGAGCATTCTTTGTACAAGAGGAGCCCGAGACCCCCAAGGAGGCGTTGCAGCGGAAGGATGGGGCTGAATGGGAGGGAGCTATAAAATCTGAGCTCGCCTCCCATGAAAAGAACGGCACTTGGCAGCTGATTGACAGGTCGGAGACTGCCAAAATCATCGGCTCCAAGTGGATCTTTAAGAAGAAGCTCACCAAGGAGGGGAATGTGGAGTAGTACAAGGCGCGGCTGGTCGCAAAGGGTACGTCCAGTGAAAGGGTGAACACTACGATGAAACCTTCGCGCCGGTGGCGAATTTCGTCTCCATTCGCTCCATCCTCTCTGTGGCGGCCGTGCGTGACTACGAAGTCCACCAAATAGACGTGAAAACTGTGTTCCTCAACGGCAACCTGGACAAGGAGGTCTACATGGAGGTGCCGGAGGGGGTGGATGTGCCTCAGGAGAAGGTGCGCCGGCTTCGCAAGGCGCTCTACGGGCTGAAGCAAGCGCCACTCATGTGGTACCTGAAAATGGACGGCTTTTTGGCCGAGCTTGGCTTCAAGTGTTGCAAGGCAGATCACAGCGTGTACGTGCGGAAGCAGTCGGGGTTGCACCAGATCTTGGTACTTTACGTGGATGATCTCATCCTCGTATCGTCGGACATGGAGGAGTTGGTGAACCTGAAGCGGCAGCTGGGTAGTCGGTTCAAAATGACCGACATGGGCGAGCTCGAGTTCTACCTCAGCATCGCCATCAAGAGGGACCGCAAGGCACACACGCTTGAGATGGGGCAGGCAAAGTATGTGCAAGAGGTGCTCTGGCGCTACAACATGGAGGAGTGCAACCCCATCGGCACACCCATGACCACCACGTGTGAGCTGAGCTCGAGCATGGGCCCGAGCACGGGCGAGGAGAAGGAGGAGATGGCAGGTGTGCCATACTAGTCCGCTGTTGGGAGCATCATGTACGCCATGGTGGCGACGCGGCCCGACCTGGCCTTTGCAGAGGGCCAAGTGAGCCGCTACGTTGCTGACCCCGGGCCGCTGCATTGGCAAGCGGTGAAGCGGATCCTCCGCTATCTGAAGGCGACAAAACAGCCGCGGCTCGTCTTTGGAGGGGGAGCGCGCGACTACTCCCTGGAGTTGGTTGGCTACTCCGATGCTGACTGGGGTGGTGATGTAGGGGACAGAAAATCAACGTCGGGGTACGTGTTTGTGCTTGGTGGTGTAGCAATTTCATGGGCAAGCAGAAAGCAAGACTGTTTTGCACAGTCCAGCACCAAAGTGGAGTACACCGCGCTTGCAGAAGCCGCAAAGGAGGCGGTGTGGCTGCAGCGGCTGTTAAAGGAGATCAGTGTGCTGTAAAGGAAGCCGACGGTACTCAATAAGGACAACATGAGTGCCATCAGTCTGACTCAGAACCCGGTGCCGCACAGGAGGACCAAGCACATCGAGATCCGTCATCACTACGCGCGGGACTTGGTGGCGGAGGGAGATGCGGCTATTGTACATTGTGGCACGAAGCGCATGCTCACCGATGCCATGACCAAGGCACAGCCCAAGGACAGGCACAGAGCAAGCTGCATGGAGCTCGGTCTGCGTTGTGAAGTTTAAAATGCTACAAGGTCCAAGGATAGGGCATCAAGGCTGCGGTGCAAAGGGGAGATTGTTCACATGGTGTGCACCTTGCCATGAGTGCGGTTGAGTGTACTCCCTGGTTCGACCACTGAGGAGTGGTTGAACACCTGATCTGAATTTAGATGTGGATTCCTTGGATTGTTTCTATGCAAGATCGAGCTTTGAACCACTCGATTTGAGTGATTATTCAGAAAGTTATCCTAGCCCAAAATTCGGGTGTTGGGGGGTGGAATCTGGTACCCGCCATGGGTGGCGGGATAATCCACCACCAGTGATCTGAGTTCGTCTCCAACGAATCCCAAATGCACTAGGGCCATAAAGGAAGCAACCAGAAGTCTCTCCTTGACCAGGGTGAAATTCTCCTTGACTTCTGGGCAAGGAAAGACGCTTTGACGGGTCATCGTCGAAGCGCTTCCCGTTGCCTAGCGTGCAAGGCAAGGTGGGTGGCTCCACGAAGGGTTACTTCGACGGCCGTAGCAGGGGCTTTACTGCTCTGTTTTGGGCGTGCTTGGATGCGTTGGAAAGCTTAGATCACAGGCTACAAGGATCTGATGTAATCTCACTATGCTACGTAACAAAATCGTGTTTCGATACAGTTCTACTGAATGCGACGTGTTCTGCCCACTCACATCCGTGATCCTTGTGCTCCACACTCATCACCAAAGGTGTCCATTGGCTGCCCCAAACACTGGTAGTGTGCATCAGCAAGAGCTACGCATCCTTGAGGGTTCCTCCACACCCACTAGAGCCATCAAGGACCGCGGTTCAGCTTCCGGGGACCCAACCGTTGATGTATCAGCAGCAGCCATTCAAAAACATGGCCCAAGTGGGACCTATGATGTAATCCTCCACAACAGCCTTGCAACCATGGATGACCCAGTGGCAGCAGCTCCACCCGCAGTACCTTGTCGAAGTCATGCTAATAGTGATGATCCTTCAGGCACCACCACCACTGTCACAAGCTGAGCCAACGGCACGAGGCCACTCACTTCCGCTGCTGTAGCAGATAGCAGGAGTTCAGCAGACCGCTGGGACAATGGCAGCCCACTCCCTCCCACTTACATTAGCCCCAGCCGCCACTACTGGACCAATGCCTCCCTTTAGCTCCGCAACAGTAATCCCTGCCGCCAAGACCTATTGGATGCTGCAGCCGACGGCATTGCCAAGGCTAGGGACTCAGGCTCCACCCCTTGGGACGAGATTCTTCTCCACACCCTACACCATCTCAATGCCAGTCCCCTCTTCCTGGTACATGCCCCAGCCACCCACGCAGTCAGGCTTCACATGCGTGAGGAGCAGCCCCCGATGCAGATTCATCATGCTGGCTACTTTGCAGCCCAGCCTACCACCCTTCCCCCTCCGTATTCTCTGACTGCATTGACAACTAACCGTAGCACCGTGCCTCAACTGCAGTACATCCGCTCTGAACCTGCAAACCTCCCGCGGCTGGATTCCTTCAAGGGCATCCCGAAGGAAGATCCCTGGATCTAGCTCAAGCAAATCACCCTCTACGCCAACATTGGCCAGATCCTACCCGACCTCTGCCTCGCACCGTGGAACTCCACCTTTAAGGGTCTGCAGCAGACTGGTACAACGCGCGTGCACCCTTCCCATCCTTCGAAGACTTTGGCAATTCCCTCATTGAGTGCTTCAAACCCCTAATGAAGGAGTACGCTATGAGAAAGATAGAAAAGGAAGTCATGCGTAAGGATGACGACATCTGCAGATTCTTGGACCAGTTCCTGACCTGGGCATCAGTGGCCAAAAATCCACAGGGAGAAGGCCTCCCATTGTGGGTCCTCCTACAAAACCTCATCTGTGCACTCCCAGATGAGGTCATCAGCCTCATGAGTGCTGACCGCTACCATTTTCTCCAGGACGCGGCACAGGATGCCACGGCCATATCCGCACACTCTACGCGGCAGCATCAAGGCGGAGACACCCACGTACCCTCCTCTTCGCACACTCAGCCTCCGCCACAGAAGCCAAAGGCCTGCTACACCTGCCAGAGCCTGGAACATATCGCCCGTGACTGCCCTCGCAGGTGACAAGCAGCTTCGCGCCCTGACCCAGTCCACCAAGATCCTATGGTCCAAAAATGGCACCAATACTACAACCAGCCATGGACAGGTCAGCAGTAGCTGCAGCAACACCAACTGCGTCCACCACCAGCCAGCCAGCCCTAGTCAGGACAAGGAACTGGCCAAGGTATCCTGCCAAACCCACAGCCAACTACGAACCCCGTAGATGGCGCGTGGAATGTCAAGCTTGGTCTGCCCATGGCTGAAAATGAAACTACTGAGGTGCCCATCATCGCTGAGGAAGCGGAACTCATCACACGAGCTCGCAGGCTCGGCATCAGTGGATGGGACATGCAAGAAGCAACATAGGTACAGAACGATCTGCGGCGACGGACGGAAGTTGTTGAAGCCCGGCTATAGAACGCCATCACGGCGCGTTCTGTGCGCACTGCGGACAAGCGCCGCCCCGTGGACTCCCCGTGTAGCGAGGGTCCAACTGACGCGGTACCCACATCTGATCCTTGCACTGCTCTAAATGCTACAACCAACACCATGGAGACCCAATGGAGAAGCTCTTCACCACTCCTATCGCATCTGTGAACTTCTTTGATTTCCTTTGCATCCACCCTGAGATTTCTCCTCGGCCCAAGGAGGAATTCACCAGGGCCAATCATCGAATTCAGGCTATCGGCATCTCCGTCAACTGTACCACACCATTGCATGGCACCCAGAACACTCTTCGAGTCATAGCAGAGGCACCACTCGTCTTAAGAACAGAGGAAATAGACTGGGGATGGGCACCGCAGCCTCTAGAACCACCCCGCAGTGACGATCACCACTACGAGGTGGCCTGTTGTGTGGTCTGGATCTGCGGGCAGAAGTTCCTCGCCATGATCGACACTGGAGCAACCCACACTACGGTCGCCCTCCGCGTCCTCTTGGTAGTCAGATGAGCAGACAGCATCCTTCCCACACGTCGGCTGTCCAGCAACGTGGCAGGTGGACTGGACTATGGGGATGGAGAAGTGTAGGGGCTCCCCTTACAGGTGGGGTCACTCCACGAACAAGTGGACACTCAGGTCACAAAAGCCCAGACTTGCGACATTCTCCTGGGCATGGAATATCTTCTTCCGCAACAGGTCAACCTCTTGTTCTCCCTTGGCGTCATGCAACCCATATCCGCAACGGGCACCAAGGAATACGCCCTCATCACAGTCGGGGACCGGGTGGCGGTGCCCATCACCAGCGGCGAGCCCTTCTCCCTCTCAGATGCCGCACAAGAAGACTCCCATACCCGCTCCCAACATGATCAGGTACCCATGGGAGACACCCTCAACATGGAGCAAGTCCCGGTCGCGGAATGGCATGAGCTTTCCACAGACTCTTTGGAACCAGGCGTGCGGAGCAACCTTCTTGGTATATGGTAGCAGGGAGAGCAGGTGTTCGGCAAAGGCCTTTGCCTGGAAGACGAAGAGGAGTTTTACCCTCTATACACCTAGGCACCACCGGCGCCCCCTCACTGGGACCACATCCTACACCCCCTTCTCTCTCAACCACAAAAACAGGACTTCCGCGACCTCCCCGACTCCTTCTCTGACATCTTTGTTGGCTCGGCTACGGACCTTGGGCAGTTGAAGCTTTCCATGTCATCTCCACTGGGACAGCTACGTCCACCAAGGAGAAAGTCCTTCGCATACTTCCTGACCAGGAGCAGATCATCACTGAAGGTCTCGCGGAGTTGAAGGCACAAGGGGTGATCGTCCCCATTATAAGCCTATGGCACGCCAACATGGTTATTGTGGGCAAGCCCGACGGATCCAAACGGTTTTGCATCAATTTCCGTCATCTCAACCGAGTCACAGAAGAGAATGCATATCCCATGCCGCTGATTGTTGATATCCAGGATGTCAAAAAATAGCACACCGATAAGATATCTCAATAATGGTTCAGGTCCTGGACCTAACCAACTTGACCAACGTTTCTCCGGCCGATCGACCGTTCGGAACCTACCGTCAAGACATCCCCTAATAAAGTGACACTTGTCGCACTGCGTCAGGCTAGCGGAAAAGAAGCCGTTGTCCTATTCTGTGCCTTTATACCGAGGATGTTCATTCCCTCAAGTTAACGAGAACAGTTCTACTCATCCTGTTCCCCCTTAGTTCCGCAGCTTCGCCGCCGTGTCTTCGCTCTGCTCGCTCCTCGCATTTCCTGTCTTCGCCAGCCCCTCTCAGCTCTTCACTCCGTCACTCTCGCTCCTTCGCTCAGTTCTCTTACTTCGCCAACCATCACTCACCTCGCCAGTATTCTCGCACATCAACTTGTCTACCTTGGGTACCTCGCGTCTCAGCCTCTATCAGCTTCCGCGACTAACTCCTCGGACCGCTCTTGCTTACGTCACTCTATTGACGTACACTTGCATGTTCTGACGCTTCTGCCTGCTTCTGCTGTTGTCCTCGTGTGCACATTCTTCTGACATGGTATCAGAGCTTCAGGCAACATCACCTGGAGTCCCATGACCGCGTCATAGCTGTGCCGTCATCTTCCCTCCATCGCCTCCACCTGAAATCTTCTGTCGCCGCTACCGTCGCCCCGCGCCTCACCGCTTCGCTAGCAGCTGACATCAGCAGCTCTGCCTGACAAGTTCCCAGCGCTGAAGAAACGCCTCGTCATCCTAAGAAGGCCTTGTGCCCATTTTTGCGCCCGTGGCTAAAAACCGGTGACTTGTCGCCCACATCAGCCGCAAGCAACTCTTGAGCCGTCGCTTGCTGTCAACTACCAAGAAGCTTCCTATCATCTGCCATTCACTACCCCTCAGCGCCTCTGCCTCTGCAAGCATCTCCTCCTCTTGCATCCTGCCTCATCAGCTCCATATGGTACTTCCTCCACGACATCCTCAGTCCGCTTGCGTTCATCATCATGAGCAGCCCTCTTGCATCCCCTTCTCGCCTCGTGAGCAGCTGCAATCAAAACTGCCGCCGTCAGGATATCGGACACCACCAGTCTTCCTGCTCCCATTTCCGAGCCAACTGGGGAACAAGCCGTCACTCTCCTGACATCAGCGGTCTAGTACCCCTGCCCGCTGCTTGACTCCCTCCACCGCAACCAATCTCTTCCAGCTGACAGGATATCGGACACCACCAGCCTTCCTGCTCCCATCTCGAGCCAACTGGGGAACAAGCCGTCACTCTCCTGAACGCAGAAGAAGTCGTTGTGTCGCTCTACCTTCCTGTCGCGTCGCCTCTCATCGCACATCGCTCCGCCATCCTTCTCGTACATCATTCTCTGCAACATTCTCTTCTGACTGGCAACAGCTCTTCTCATCCTCCTCACATCATCCGCCTTCGTCACCTCATCATCATCTGCCTGCCACTGCATCCACATCATCCGCGCCGCCTTCGTATCAATTGTCTCCATCAGCATCATTCCGCAGCGCACGTGGTTCTGCCCCTGCGCCCACTCATTCATCAATTGCCTCCTTCGTTTCCGCATCGCTTATAGCTCGGCACAAGGATCCACCCGGTCGCATCGCCTGTTCCGCGACAACCTGCACCCACGCCAAAACTTCCTTCAGCGTACGCGGCTCACCCCTGCGCCCATTCCGTCACCATCATCAGCTTCCGCTTCAGCAATCATCATCAGCATCTGTGGCCAGCACAAGGATCTGCACGAGCTAGTTGCCCCCTTCGCAGCAGCCTGCACTCACGCCGGCAGCAGATTTCTCGCGACGCGTTGGCTTCTGCCTTCCCCTTGCCGCATCCTACTCCCCTATTTCAATCGCGTACGTGGTTTCTCCCCTGCGCCCACTCCATCATCAATCACTCATCCGCCTTTCGTACTATCCTCTGCCCGGCACACGAATCCGCCCGATTGTATCGCTCAAGTCGCGACGACCTGCGCCCACGCCGAAACTTCGTCAGCGCACGAGGTTTCACCCCTGCGCCCACTCCATCATCAATCGTTCTTCCGCCATCAGCATCATCCTTTACTCAGCACAAAGAATCCGCCCGGCCACATCGTCCATTTCACAACAATCCATGCCCACGCTAAGACATCCGCGCTTGTGGTCTCATCCCTACGCTCACTCAGCCATCCACCGTTCCCTTACCTTCAGCATCAACCTCTGGTCGACACAAGAGCTGACCCAATCACATCACTCACTCTGCAACAACCCGTGCCTACATCAACGATATCAAACACTCGCAAGCTCTGACCCCTGCATCCCCTCAGTCAACAAAACTCTCTACTACCATCATCCAGCTCACCTCTGACACTTCTTCACTAACACAGACTTATCCACCAAGCTGCCTCATCCTCGCACGACTCACTCACATACATCATCTCGAACTATGACTCACTACAATCCTCCCGACAGTCTGCGAAGATGGGCTCGCAGACTTCGACAACCGGATACTGATCCCCATGTGGTTCCCCTAATCGACCGCGTCCCAGTGCTCGAGTTCATGGATGAAGAAGACAACAACTTCATCGAATGGGAAGATGCACTAATGCGTGTCACTGGAAGAGTAACAGTCCGTGGTTTCCGGCTCAAGAACTTGTTCATAGACCCAGTGAGATGGTCCTCTCGTCAACATCGGGTCTACCGAGAAAACTACTACTACGCTCTCTGCCAGGCCCGGGTTCTACTTCTAACAACCACAGACCAGCCCTTCCATGACATCATAATTGCGGGAGGCCTAAACATTCCTTCCATTGTGGACAACATCGAAGAGTTGTGTGCACAAGGAGAACCAGCCTACCAAACAGAATACCAAAGAGAAGTACGAGGAGGATACAACCTTCGAGCACTCAGCCCATACCGGCTGCCTACACCTCCTCCAATGCCACCAACTCCTCCTCTAACACCAGAGTCCTCTTCAAATGACCTAGCTCCCTCAGAGGAGTCCTCTGAAGATCACACATGACGCCATTGGAGGAGTGTCCACTTCTAAACCTTATCGGTGTGACCGGGGGTGTCAGAAAATAGCATACCAATAAGATATCTCAATAACGGTTCAGGTCCTGGTCCTAACCAATTTGACCAACGGTTCTCCGGCCGATCGACCGTTCGGAACCTACCGTCAAGACATCCCCTAATAAAGTGACACTTGTCGCACCGTGTCCGGCTAGCGGAAAAGAAGCCGTTGCACTGCTTGATTTGTCCCGTTGGGTGCTTTTATACCGAAGATGTTCATTCCCTCAAGTTAACCAGAACAGTTCTTCTCATCCTGTTCCCCCTTGGTTACGCAGCTTCGCCGCCGTGTCTTCGCTCTGCTCGCTCCTCGCATTTCCTGTCTTCGCCAGCCCCTCTCAGCTCTTCGCTCCGTCACTCTCGCTCCTTCGCTCAGTTCTCTTACTCCGCCAATCATCACTCACCTCGCCAGTATTCTCGCACATCAACTTGTCTACCTCGGCTACCTCGCGTCTCAGCCTCTATCAGCTTCCGCGACTAACTCCTCGGACCGCTCTTGCTTACGTCACTCTACTGACGTACACTTGCATCTTCTGACGCTTCTGCCTGCTTCTGCTGCTGTCCTCGTGTGCACATTCTTCTGACACAGGAACCTCAGCAAGGCCGCGGCTGGTTCGCGAAGCTGCATGTCAAAGCGGCTTTCCATGCCATCCCCGTGCACCCAGACTCCATTGCCAAAACTGTCTTTGCAACACCGGAGGGACTCTACGCCTTCACGCGCATGCCCTTCGGCCTACGCAACGCTAGCACGACCTTCCAGTGCGTGATGGACTCCACACTCCGCGGCTGCCCCAACGTGAGCTGCTACATTGATGACATCATGGTTGCGGCCCATAGCTTCGCGGAACTCTTCTTGTCCCTTGCTGCTATATTTTCCGCTCTCTGCACTGCTAAGCTCAAGCTAAAGGCCGCAAAGTGCTCCATCGGTGCAGCAAAAATGGAATTTTTGGGCTTTGTCATGAGTGCAGACGACATTAAGATGGACCCGAAAAAGATCGCTGTGGTCGGGAAGTGGCGCCAGCCTACAATTGCGGTGCAGATCCAAATCTTCCTCGGATTTGTCTCGTTTTACTGTAAGTTTGTCTGCGACCACGCCCGCATCATCCGTCCCTTACAACAACTCACCCACCAAGATGTGCCCTTCGATTGGACAGTTGAGTGTGCCGCAGCATGGGCGGAGATAAAACACCGGCTGGTTATCGCGCCCATGTTGGTTTCCCTGACTTCAACCTCCTTTGCTCCATCACCACTGACTGGTCGCGGGATGGACTTGGTGCGGTGCTGTCGTAAACGGTCCAAGAGCCCATCAGAAGGGTGATCGCTTACACGAGGTGAGTGCTCACAGACGGTGAGCGGAAGTATCCACCTGTGAAGGGCGAGTGCCTGGCCGTGCTCTAGGCTCTCCAGCACTTCCGCAATTACATCAAGAACGGTATGCCCGTCACTGTCTTCACTGACCACCAGGCGCTCCAGCGGCTCCTCACTACGCAGAATCACGAAGGCATCCTAGCCAAGTGGGCCCTTCTCCTGCAAGGCTACAACATGAAAATCAAGTACCAGTCCGCCTTTGCAAACCGCAACGCAGATGCCCTAGTCGCCTTCCCAGCGAGGCATGGCCAACCCTTGCGGACCAGTAAGAAGAAAACGTGGAGGTGCTACCCGCGCCACCACCTATTGATGCCGAACCCCAGTGGAAGGGTGTTCCCCGGGAATTCACGGACGACAAGCAGGATGTTGCGCGCAACTACTGTCCGATCTGGACTTCTCCGCAGACTCAGACTCCGCGGAAACCCTTCCTACCCTCCTGGACAATGGCCTCCAGCTTGCCCGCCGCTATAACCCTACGATCCACGGCTGGACCTTGGAGGAGATTGTCGTGCACCTCCCCTCACAATCTACTCTTCCGCGACCCCAACATGTCCCTCTTGCCGCCCCGCGTGTCGTCCATTCTCCACCAGCACCAACTACCCCCTTTGCCTCCCCTCTCCTTGACGACCGCCACCCTCTTCCCCTAGTTGACTTTCTGCTTCACTCTCCTACATCCGCGGACCTTCTCCAAGACCTCTTCTCCGCCCTCAATCCCTCCCTCTCTTCCGTCGGTATCCACCTCCCCTGCACCCTCGACCGCAACACGGGGGTGCGCATGGTTGCCCACGAAATCCTCACGGCTCACTCCCGCGTCCGGAGAGTCGCTCCTCGAGCACTGCACACTTAGGCTCCCGCTCCCATGATTCCCGGACTGCCCACGTACGACGAGTTCCACGTGTTCTGGTGTTATGTATGGGTGTGCAGCCGCAAATTTGTGGCCATCGTGGATACTGGTGCCACAAACACCACAATCGCGTTGCGCATGGTCAGCACCCTGAACATCGCCCAGATTCTTGAACCCATCCGCCTTTGCTTCTTCATCTCCACTGGCGCCATCGATGCACCCATCGGCCAAATCACGACCCTCCCCATGCAGGTGGCGACCGTTCATGCACCGCGCACTCTCCAGGTCTGCAAGGTGCAGACATATGACATGCTCCTGGCGGCGGGCTGGCTCACGCCGCAAAACGCCGCTATATTTCTGGGTGTTGGCATCCTCGGTCTCATTTTGACTTCCGGCGTTCTATCTTTCACACCGCTCTTCACTTAGCCTCGTCCACTCTCAGTCTCTCCTCCCATGGTTACTGCACCGACCAGCAATGGTACTCAACTTACACGATGCCTCACACGCAGCTCCGGCTTGAACCGCAAAGAAACCTCCCAGATGGCTTGGCCTTCCAGACCGCGCCTTCGACGAGGGGTGGTGGCCCATCAAGACGCCAGCTGTGAAGAAACTCCACGGGACAGACCATGCCACCTGCTGCTGGCGCAGGACATTCCACAACACACAGGACGCCATCCCCTGCAGCAGCGACCGCAGCCTGGCCACGACCTGCACCCGCCACGACACCAATGCTAGGAAAATCCCCTGCAGGCACGGAGTCATCAGCGGCTGCATCCCCAGTAGCAGCGGGCGCGCCGAGGGCACCGGCTGGCGTACCACCGCCACCTGGCCCTTCCGCACCCACCACACACTCCTATTCCCCACCTACCTCAAGAGGCAGCCCAGCCCGGGAGACACCGTACTCTCCATTCAGCGCAGGAACGGTGATGGAGGGTGCGAAGACATATCTGGAAGAGGAGAGCTCTGGTGACAACGGAGACCAAGCCAGAGCCACTCGCATGCTGGACGTGATTAGAATCGTTATACTGCACCTACAGGCCGAGCTCCCAGTGGCAATCTACACAGACCTGGCGGAATCGTTCTTTGGTCGAGCTTGGTAGGTGGTCTTGAAGGGCGTGGCCAAGGGTGCCAAGGCCCTCGGGTAGCATGGCCGTCAAGAGCAGCGGCTGGAAACGGTAGGCCTGGAGCGTCTCATCGCGGCGCTCTGCAATGTCCTCATCCTCCACCCAGAACAAGCACGCGACATGGCGGGTGTGGCGGAATTCCTCTACACGGACCGGCCGGATCTCTCGGTGAACGCTGCCCGCTAGTGGTGGCTCTAGGCGCGCCGGGACCAGAAGCAGGATCCCACGCGACGCTATGTGCATCTCTTCTAGGAATGAGCCTGGGTCCTCACCATCTATAATGTCCATTAGATGGTAGCAGGAACGGCCGAGGCACCGTGCAGGAAATCCGCGACGGATTTATGGAGGTGGGGTTTCAGACTCCGTCTCATCTTTGCCAGATGGGGAACACAGTACACGCCCTACGAGATTACACACATCAACGCGGCAGAACGAGAGTACGCCGACTGGTATACAGCCATCAAAAAGTGCTGGTGCTTGTCCCTTGAGGGTGTATCGCGCCCCCAGATTGGAGCCGCGGTAACGGAGGAACTATGGACAGCGCTCAAGCAAGCGGGCCAATCACTTAGAGAGGAGGCGGTGCGACACTGGGTTAGGGAAGCCGCGGAGGTGTGCGGGGAGGAGAAGAAGCGAAACATAGCTAAGGCGGAAGAGGCCCAGGAGTACCTCGAGGAATATCCCGAGCTCACACAAATGTGGAACAGAGTGCAAGCACTGTGGCAACAAGAGGAGGAGGAGCAGAGGAAAGGAGCGCTTGTAGTGGCAGAGTGTGTGGCAGCAGAGCTAGCAACGGAACAGGAAACAGAGGAGAAAAGTAGAGAGGCGGTGAAGAAAGTAGCTGCGGAAGTGGTAGCGGCTGCAGAAGAGAAGGCGGCAGCTAAACGAGTGGTAGTGGAAGCAGCGGCAACAGAAGGAAGGGCGGTGGCTGAACGAGCGGCAGTGGAAGTATTGGTAGCAGAAGAAAGAGTGGCGGCTGAACGAGCGAAAGAAGTGGTGGCGAGACAAAGGGAGGCGGCGGAGTGGGCAGCAGCGGAAGTGGCAGTGGCAGCAGAACAGGGAGCGGTGGCAAAACGAAGGGAAGCGGCAGAACGAAAGGCAGTGGAAGAGAAGCCAGCTGTGGAGCAAGCGGTAGCGGAAGCAAAAAGACAGGCTGCGAAGAAGAGGGTGGCTAAAGAACGGGTAGCAGCGGAGGCAGCAATGGCGGTGGGAGCCATAGAAACTACCGAGGAAGACAAAATAGAACAGGTAGGGGCGGAGGGGCAAAACACCAAGAAGGAAAGAAATGTGGCGCGAGGCAAAACCACCACGGGGATAGCGGCTGTAGGAAAAGATATTCGGGAGGATGCGCTGCGAGCTATGATGTCAGAAGCCTCACTTGGTAGGAAGGCCATGCTCCAGGCAGCAGCAGTGGCAACAGCCAAGGTCGCGACATCCGCTGTCGCCAGCAAGCAGGCTGCCCCGTCCCACGTCGCTTTTGTCAGCCTCCTGGCCACCCCACACAAGGAGCAGGCCCCAGAAGGCAAGCACCATCCACGGAGACGACTCCGACATCCCGCCAACGGGATCAAGGGAAGCAAGCGGTGGATGAGAGTACCGCTGGAGAACCCTCCACCAAGCGCAGCAAGCAACGCCCCCTGCTGGAAGACACCCTCCCGAGCATCGACCCAGGACAGCTTGCTCAGGCCCAGCGGGAAGACGCCTTGGCGGCATAACTGCTCCTCGCAGTGTTCCGTTAAGTTCTAATGTCGGCCCACATGGTCCCAGCTCAGTTTCGACCCATCTTGGAGGGAGCCAGCAGAGCAGCTCCGCGTGAAGAGGTCCCAGGGGATGCTGCTACAGGAGTAGTAGCCAAGAGAAAAATAGGCATGGTCGTGCTCTTAGAGCTAAGCGAGTCGCCACGAGAAGACGACGAGGAGCGGCCCATCACAAAGGGGCAGGGTTCGCTGCGACTCTCTGAGGGGCCAGCGCGACGGCGAAAGGAAGCGGAGGCGATTTTAATCCGCGACGGACGGGGGAGACGACACTGTGGGCCTCCGGAAACATGCCTGTGGGATGAGTGGGACGAAGGGGAGTTGCGCGCGGTAGGGATCCTCCGTCTCTTCAAAGCACCAGAAGGTGGGACAGGGAACCCCCTGTCTACGACGAGGAGAACCGACGATGACTACAGGTGATGAAGGCGGAGTAGGATAAGAAACGGGCACAGGGGATGCCTGGGAAGGAGCCAAAGACAAAGAGAAAACCAGGGGAAACTGCCGTAGAAAAGGCAGGAAAGTCAAAGGGGCCAGTGGAGACGCAAGAGTGGCAAATTTGGCAGATGGCCCACATCCTCCTCCGCGCCAACACCTAAGAACAACAGAAAGCAGAAGCGCGGAAGGTGTACAAGGCCTTGGAGAAAAATCTGGGAGTGGAATTCGACAGGCAAAGAAAGATGATCTTGCCCGCCTCTGCAAACAGTACGTTTGGGAGGGCGGTTGTCTCTGGCGGGTCACGCCACAGATCTTGTGGGTACCTCCGTCCACCTTGCAGAAGGCAGTGTTCAAGGCCTACCACCGCCACCACCACTCTGGTATGCAGGTGCTCAAGGATCGCCTGACCCCCATCCTGCATGTGCCGAACCTTGTGGCACAAGTCAGAGAGGTGGTGAAACAATGTGTCCCCTTTGAGCGGAGCCAGAAGATCACGTCGCGGGACATGCTGCTCTTCCTACCCTCCCCCATCGGTAAGCCTCTGGAGTGGATCATCATCAACTTCTACGGGCCACGGCCTCGCCGCATCCAAGGAGAAAGGTACTGGATCGCTACGGTGGACCACGTCACAAAATACATGTGGGTCCATGCAGTCCCCGATAAGTCCTCAGCTTCACGCTTCATCCGGGAGGAGATATTCTACCAATTTGGAGGATGCAGTGTGGTGCAAAACGACAACAACACTGAGTTCATGGGAGCATTCCGCGACAAGCTCGCGGAGTGGGGCGCGTAGCATGTACACTCCGGGCGGTACCAACCTGAGTCGTAGGGTCAGGCAGAAAGGGTGCATGACATCCTGGAGCGGACGGTGGCGACGGCAGAGAGTAGCGACTGTGGGGAGACTCTGAAGAAGACAGCGCACTTCATCAACACAACACCCACTCGTATAACATCGTTCTCCCTGTACCTCCTCCTTTTCGGACAACCTCCACGTGCAGCCCTGGGCATGCCATAGAAGCCGCTGCAGCTACCTCTAGACCCGAAAAAAAAGCAGGATGGGCGCTTGGAGGAAGAGCAGGATGCAGCCAAGGACCAGGAGGTACAGAAATGGTTCTTGGAGTGTTGCCGAAGAACAGACACGGTATGCGCAGAAGCGAGGCTGCAGGGCTCAATATCGGCCTGGCGCGGATGTGATGCTGCCAACCGACGACTCAACCACGGGCCGAATAAGGAGGGGAACCTGGTTTACCTCCGCCCCTTCCCAGGCGCAGGGCGTGAAGCTGGGGAGGCACGGGAGGTGTACTGCGTGGCTAGCGTGGATGCTGGACACCTCTGGCTGGAGGGGCCGGATGGGTTCAGCAACCGCAGCTACCCTGCCACTCAATTCGTGCTCCTACCTATGGCCTGGCAGACGCACATCCCTGGAATGGGCGGAGCTCTTCCCCCACTCGCGGAGCGCAAGGGGTCGAGAGGCTCAAAAGCGGAGGTGTTGGACCTATGCAAGGCACAAGTGTCGGAGCAAGAACAGGAGTGAAGCCAGGAGCCCCGGGCAGCTCAGCCAGAGGAGGGCTCCCACCTGTACGAAGTGTCCGTGGGTGAGGTGTAGGCGGAGCAGCAACGGCGATTGAAAGGATGCGGGGGCCTGCAAGAGGGGCAGTAAGAGCAGCAGAAGAAGCAACAGACAGCCGCCAGAGAAGAGACCCCAACAGCACCAGCCACCACTCCGCGGAGGAGCGCACCCATGAACCCCTGCGAGCTGGCCACCTACACGAGCCCTTGTGTGTGGTGCGAGGAAAATCTCCCTGCCGAGCCACTCCTGAAAGTCATATGCCGCATCTGTGGCAATCCGGCACATGAGGGGACCACGAAGATCTGCATCGGACTGAGTCGCACCTGCCTGAAGTGTGTGAGCCAGGCCAAGGAGTAGGAAGTAGAGAAGAAGGATGAGGAGGACGGGGGAGCAGGCCCGGGCTCGGAAGGAGGGCAGGCGCGCGGACGATGGGAGCCATAAGAGGGGGAGGAGGAAGAAGAGGATGAGGAGGAGGAGGAGGAGCAGGCAGGAGCGTAGCCAGGTCCACGCACGGTCTCCGAGGCCACCATGAGACGCTGGCAGGAGGAAGGTCAGCTGGCAGACGCGGACCGAGCACGGAAGGAGAAGGAGAACAGGTTGTGTGTCAAATGCGGGCACAGCTGGGGCGTGACGGTGACAGACTGCAAGGTTTGCCTCTGCAAAATATGTAAGAAATGCCTGGAACAGCCGCGGAACAAGGAGGGAGGACGGAGCTGACCCAAGGTATGTGGGAATTGCGGCTGAATCATGGAGATGCGGCACGGAGTACGGAAACTACCCCGGGTAAACGAAGAAGGAGAGGAGGTGGAGTCGGAGGATGAAGAGGAGCAGGGTCCATTGGAGGAACTGCCGCTTACTTCGAAGTGCCCCACCTGCATCAAAGCCGTGCAAGAAGGTGAACGCTGCACCCGGCTTGCTTGGTCATAGGCAACTCACCCTGGGCAAGACACTGCCACAGGTGTGTAGGCGAAGTACTCATGGAAGAGGAAGACGCGCTTTTATTCGACGAGGTCACCATGGTGCCACTTCGCGGGGGATGCGAGTCAGACCTAGAGGGGTTCGGCAAGGCGTGCAGAATGTGCAGGACGATGTGTCACCTGCGGTGTGGAGGACGAGGGAAAGGTGGGATCTAGACCTGCCGTCACTGCCAGGCTAAGCTGCGGAAGGGAAAATGGAAGTTGCCAAACCTACGCCGCTCTGCAGTGGGGATGGCTGCATGGGCCAGCTGAGCGGGACGATCTAGCGATGCAAACACTGTGGGCAGTTTTCCCATGAGTTGTGTGTCGTGGAGGTAGGGCAGAGTGAGGAAGGAAGGGCGACCTACCTGTGTTCGAGCTGCAGGAGATAGGAGCGAGCGCCACACTGCTCCTCGTGTAAATAGCTTATGGGTGCGAAAGCACCCACAATTGGGGCGCGGTGTGAAAGATGCCGACTCTTCATCCACATCGGATGCGTGGAGAAATACCAGCGAGAGGGAGGGGATGTGGAAACATATTGCCGGCCATGCCAAAACCAGAACCGCCCTGGTCCTCGCGAAAAGTTCAGATGCCTGCCGCGCTGAGAGACTCTAGGATAGAGTCTTACAAAAAGGGGGGGAGTTGGGGGCATCAGTGTCAGGCAGGTTTTTGCCGCTGATCTACGGAGGGGCCAATCCACAGAGGAAGGGGGACTTGGGAGGACTGGGGACTGCGCAACGCACACTGGCACCCGTGGCAACCGCGGTTGAGCATGGGCGGGCCACCCGGCGGGAAGCTGCCGCAGGTTGACATTGTCATATGTAGCGGCCTCCCTGCGGGTATCTCAAGTGTTGTAAAAAGGCAGGAAGAAGTAGCAGGGAGATCCGCGGTGGGAAAGGAACAAAAATGTACCACAAGATGAAGCACAATCACGAAGCCAATCAAGAAGAAGAGGCAAAACAGCATGGGAACGGAGCAATCAGGGGAGTAACAACCAATCAGTAATAGGGTCGTTGCGTGAATCAAGGAGAAACACCTGGAGGACGTACTGCGGGAAAAGAATATTCAAGGAAGATCACGAGGTCCGCGTGCACGAGCTGCGGATGTAGAAGACGAGACCCAGTAGGAGAATGAAGGAGAAGGAAATACCCCTGCGTGACTGCAAACAAGACCCGCGGTGTGTAGACGCACCGTGTAGAAATCCTAGGAGGATAGAGGATGATATGTGAGGGAAAAGACCCATGGCGTGTAGACACGCCGTGCGGAGTCCTGAATAGATAAGGCTAGGGTAGCAATAGCAGAAAGTGTAAAAATAGCTTTGAATCTTGCACCCTCGCAATCTTAATCGCTCCCTTGGATCAGAACTCCGCATTTCATGTACTCTGCTCCAGATTATCAAAGACATTTACCCGCTCTCATCCGTGCTCTCAGTGTTCCGCTCCCTTGCCTTCCATTGCCTTTGGTGTTCTATCCGCGGTCAGCAGGTCTCAGTGTGCGAAGAACCAAGCTCGGGGTGGAGTGAACTGCCGGCAGTGCCCTTCCTTGCCCACGGCCACGGAACAGGGTTCCGCGGAAAGGAGCTGGAAGCCACGAGGTGGTGGGCTCGCATGTGGCAAGAAGTGGACCGCGGAGTGTCACTCACCAGTGAGGTTCTCGCGCATAGTCCAGATATGTGGACCGTGTAGTTCTTTGTTGAGTAGGAATAGTACCTTGGAAGGAACAGTCATGGAGGGAGCTAAGCAAAGACCATCTGCATTAGAAACTAGCAATCAACAGACAGCACGGAGAAGGAAAAGCGTGGAGCAGAGAGGCGCTGAGCAAGATAAGCGCGGAATAATTCAGGAGCGCAACAAAATTGGGGGCATCAGTATTGTATTGGATGATGAAAAAATATATCTTCAACAAGGATAATGGAGAGGAGTTAGCCAGGTCTGTAGAGGGCGACATGTATCACCTCCTCGGAGCAACCAAGATCCTGTGTGAGTTACGTTTTGCAACAGTGATTTAGGTAACAGGTTTGGAGATATCGCATGCACGCGAAAGCTCCATCAGCATGCGTGCCTTCAAGAAGTCCCAAGCAAAGCAAATAGTACATGATCTGCCTACCATCTCCAACTTTGAAAACCAACTGTACATCTGCTATTTGGAGGAGAAGCAGCACCGTGAGGCATTCTTTCGAACAAGGAAGGGTGCCCGTTGGATACTTGTGTGGCCCGATACAAATCCAAAGCTTTGGAGAATCTATGTATTTCCAAACCTTTGTTGATGAGTTCAGATGTTATAGTATTGTATACTTCCTTGCTTCCAAGGACTAGTATTTTCACAGGTTTCAAGAGTTTAAGGCCATGGTCAAGAACCAGACTGGCAATAGGAACAAGGTGTTGCATAATGATTGTGGTGGTGAGAACCTGAGTAAGGAGTCCCAAGACTACCTTGTAGGGGTGAGCATCAAGGTGTAACCACCGCGTCATACTCTCTACAATAGCATGGTATAGCAGATCATGCCAAGTGTATGACCATCAAATCGGCATGCTCCGCGCTTCATGTTGTTGGGCTGCCTACGACCCCCGGGCCAAAGCATGAGCACTACGGTCTATATTAGGATTTGCAGTCCAACCAAGGTACTTGTGCAAATGACTCCGTACAAGGTATGGTTTTGACAAGAAGCCGAGCGTGGGTCATATCTGTATGAGGAATGCAGGATCCTTGCTTGCATGCATCTTGCACTATGTATTCTACCTCTCCTTTGCAGTAGCCTTGTCATTCATGTACTAAAGATGCAGGTTGGAGATGCTGTTGAAAAGTAGCCTTTAGGTGTACCTATCCTTCTTCTTCTGTGGTGTCGTCCCCACCACCACCTATACTACAGTGATGCCTTTTGCTTGTGGAACGAGAGTCGACTCATCACCACTCACCACGTCCCACAATCTCCTCCCATCGCAAAAGAGACGGGTATAAATCTTCCATGAACATGATGTTTGTGCATCCCTCCAGTCTCTCCAAAGGCTGGGTTGCTGTCACGATGCCTACTACTGTTATTTTGAGCCTTGGTGATGCTCAACCCTGCCCTTGGATAGTGGTGCGTCCCTTGCTTCTGCTGCCAATGCTCTAAAATATCTGTCTGATAGAAAATTGAGTGCAAAGGCCAGCAGACTAGGAATGTGGAACATCTGAGTCCACCAGTGAAAAATTGTACTCAAGACCTTTCAGATTGATCCATCAAAAAGGTTCATCAGCAGGCGATTTTGAAAGATATGCCCTCATAAATACAGGGTATGCTTCTGGTGTTATACTAGCTGAGATCTGCCTGTTTGAGAACGTTGGTTCTCTCAAACGTACAAATAAATTCAAATATTTATGTACCCATGGGAAGCTTAGGAAACATACTTTGATTTGTATTTGCTACTTTTTAAATGTGAGCAAAAAACGACAAAGTTATGGTCCTTAAAAAGCGACAGTATTACTTAGAGAGAAGGATGTAGCCCTGGCTGATCTTGTTTTGAGCATTACTGCAAGTCCGACAATTGGATCTTTATAACATTGGGCTTATTAGAATTCTTGTTTTACAAACTCCAACATTAAGTGGTCGATTTTGAAACTTGGTCAGTATTTGATCCTAATGTTTCACTCTCAAAGTGAGGGCCTACACTCGCTGAAACTGGCAAAATCTGGCTGTGATACAAAGAATTAGATTAAGAGGAGAGAAGGAGCCTTGGAGCAGCAAGCATGTGGGACTGAAAGGGCATAAATTGTGTTAGATGTGAGGTAGACATGAGCGAGTGAGAGAAAGCGGGAGCAAAGGGAGTGATGGTTGATGCATAAAGAGCGTAGGATTAGGGGTGACAGAGCGAAGAGCTGTGAGGTGAGGATTGTTGGCAAAAGAGAATGTGAGTGAGGAGCGGGCAATGCGAAGACACGGCACCAAAACTGAGGAACCAAAGCAGAACAAGATGGAAAGAACTGTTCTTGTTAACTCGGAGGGAATGAACATCCTCCTTTTATACAATACAAAAGGACAAGATAGCAGAACAACCACTTCTTTTCCGGTAGTCGGATGCGGGTGACACGTGTCACTTTATGAGGGAATGACTTAACAGATAGATCCCAACGGTCGAGTTTACCGAAGAGACGTTAGGTTAAGGTGGTTCAGTCTTGGACCTGAACCGTTACTGAGAACTGAGAATAACTCTTGTTGGAGTCCTTCATCTTGAGAGACCACCTGAATCCGACAAGAGTTAGTAGCAGTATTTCTCCCAATCAACAGGAGGTTGTCCATGGCAGTGTTTGAGAAGATTCTTCCACATGGCTCCAAAACCTTGTGGATGAGTTGAGAGCATGGGATGAAGGTCTTGGCTCATGAAGTATCGCAGCGAGGTCTTGATTCCTCAATTGAGGTTTTTGTGCTTTATGGCCATTGCTGTAGGGGAGCATCGCTTGCCGAGGTACTTGGGGTTGTCACGGATAGCATTGGTGATTGCGAATCCACCAATAAGCTGTGGAAAGAGATAGGTGTAGATCTTTGGTTGTGACTCCCAACTGTTGATTACTTGCTTGAAATGACTCTTAGCAGCTTGTCCTTGGAAGATTTCCAGAGGAGGTTGTGGAAGTGGTGCAGGCCTCTCCATAACTGGCTCTTCCACTTCTTCTCTTCTTAGATCCACCAGATCAATTTTGAGGATGGCCTGTCACTGAGTTCCTTTGGGAGGGAAGGAAAGTTAGGATTGTCTCAGCATGTAAGAGTGATCCATCGTTGTTTCCATGTCTCTTGTTGTAGACTGAACCAAAGTTCTGGTCTGTTTCCGAACTTTTCTCAAAAGTGATGGAAGGACATTTGAACGAGGTTGAAGAGGCGTCCCCAGATCAGCATAAAGGTTACGTGGTAGGGGTGAGGAGGTTGTCGTGGGATGCGTGTTGAATATTTATGCCCCTTGTTCAGTGTTGTAGGACGGATCAGGAATGCTCTGCCCCTTGTGGAGGTATGACCCCTAGATCCGTTGTAGTGTGACTCAACTATGCTCTGTCTCTTGTGAGATATGACCTGTGAGTACACCATGTGGGTGAGTGGTTACCTTGGCCATTTTGTTGATTTGGCCAAGTGAGAGGTCATGAGGTCGATCCTGGCCCCATGCATATCTTGTTTGCTGTGGAAGCTTCCAAGAAAGAAAGTCCGTAGCTTCTTGGACGCTACATGGTTGGTCTGTCACCTTGACACTAGGATGCTTATGTGTCAAGCCCACAATGCAAGTCTATTGGTGACGTGGCTGGTTCAGGCCACTTCCCAGGAATGTGCTTTTGAGTTCTAGGACTGGACAGACAGCTATAAAAGGACTTGTCTTGCATGCTGATCAATCAACCCTTGCTTGATGCTCTCTTGCGTATTGACGACTTGAGCTCTTCTTGAGATGTAATGCTAAGGCGTTAGTACTCTTGAAGGTGAAGTGTATGCCTGATTAAGTTTGGGGTGCATGACACAT